>JAGPOY010004692.1:0-11694 GCA_018983105.1 Silene uniflora | reverse complement strand
CGTGATGGTTTCCTTCAGAGCCTGCTCCATGCCAAGGATCTTCCCTCGCCAGATAGCATGGGCCATGACATCCAGAGCTAGGTCAGCCATGTTCTTCATCTTCACTTTAGAAGCCTTGACCTGCTCAGTCATGTTTCAAGCAACCTCCCTTGCCTCAGCAAGCTTGAAGACCTCGGCGTCCTGATGGTCCCTCATGACAGCCAGCTCGCCCCTCAAGTCAGCAACCCACTTCCTCAGCCCAGTGCATTGATCCTCCATGTCAGTCAACGACTGAGCAAGCTCCTGATTCTTGGAGTTGACAGCACGGCTACCAGCCAGAACAGCCCCCATCATCTTCCTGACGTACAAGGAGGATTAGAGAGTCTGCAAACAGCAAGATACCCTCAGCACTCGAAGAATGACAATAAGCAGTAAGGGAAGAATCAATAAAGCAAGATGGTTAACATGAAAGCATTGTGCACATCGTTTGCTGCCATCTCCTCGGCATCAAACTCCTTGAAGGAGCTCTCCACGGCTGGAAAGAGAAGCTGGTTCATCTCAGGCCAATAGAGGACAACGTCGACATTGCCAAAACCCTCGGGGAATTGGAGCGTGATGTCATCGGCAATGGTGACAGGGCTGCCTGGAGGAGTAGGATAGTGGCGCGCTAGGGGAGATGCCACGATAGGAACTTGGGCAGGATGAGCGGAGCGCAGGCGCACAGCAATCGGAGCGGCAGCAGCAGCAGAAGCAGGAGCAGGAGCAGGTCTCTTGGAAGAGGAAGGAGCATTAGGGCTATCGGCATCAGCCCTCTTCCTGGTAGCGCTCTGGAGGATGGCCTCAAAGGGATCACGTCCAGCACCAGCTGCATGAAAAAACAGGGGTCAGAAGGAACGCTGACATAAATCGCCAGCCAGACAGGAACGTCAACAGGTGCAAGATACTTACAAGACGACATGCTGCGAGCAGAGGCTTGAGGACTGGCAGTCGAGGAGGCGGTGAAGCTGGGGAGATATTCTGGAAACAGCCTTTCTTGCGGAGGGATGCAGTAAAATTTTTCTTTGCAGGAAGCAGGATTGCCAATACGGACCAAGGGAGTAGGAGCTGCAGGCAAACAAAGGAGTAAGACGGTGAGACAGACAAAACCAAGACTCAGCAGTGCGAAGAAGGGTGCTTACTCGAATTAGGCTTCCAGGCCTCAAAGAGACCTTCCACAGGAGGCTGGATGGAAGCTACCCTGAGATAGAAGAACTCCCGGAACCACTTCTCATCCCTCGACTTTGAGGAATGAGTAAAGATAGGCTCCCCAAGATTCCGGAGAGTATATTCACCCCTCCCGAGCGACCGGATTTTAACTACATGACCCAAGTCTCCCAAGGAGATCCTGGCCCCAATTTTTTTGCTCACGGAAATAGCAAACAAGAGCACACGCCAGACGTTGGCGGAGAGTTGAACCATAGCAAAGTTGTTTGTGTAAAGAAAATCAAGAACTAAGCGAGGGAAAGGAAATCGGAGGCCGTATTTGAATGGGTAGTGGTACAAGCAAACCCAACCCCGACGACAAGCATCGACTCTCTGACCCGGACCGGGGATGACAATCTCAACGCCATCCCCGAGACCAAGCAGCGCCTTAATCCGAGGGATGTCGGCGGGGGTAAGAGTAGAGTCGCAGTTATGGGGGTCGACAAAGAGACGACGGAAGACGAATTGATCGCCCGCCGCTAAATCATGATCGAGATTATCCATGGAAGAAGGGAGAAAATGATTACCTGATAAACGGAGCGACGGCGGCGATAATGGGAGCAGTAGGCGATGGGACGGAAAGAAGGAAAGAAGAATTGGAAGTTGGGAAGTTGTTGGAATAGTGATGATTGTGGAGTTAAGGGTATTAATAGGCGGGGAATACCGAGGGGGGGAATAACAAGGAGAGTGGGGCAATGCGCGGGAAAGAAGGAAAGAAAAGACCGCGCAAATTTGGAAACTGATAATTTCTCGCTCGGTCAACGAAGATGAATCTCGCGCAAAATTATGGGGCAAACTGTTTACGTATAATCACACATCGTATAACGCATAAGACCTCTTTGACCTAATTTACAAAAAATAACCAAAACAACCACCCTATACAATAATATGTTTTTAGAATTTAATCCGACCCATTGAAAGGTAACGGACCATCATAAAAAGAGATGGAGAGGATGAGTAGACCTGACAAACAGATCAGGTCATGTCGTATTCGTGTTCGTGTCAACTTTAAACGGGACACCACTACCCCAACCCTAACCCGACCCAATTACATAAACGAGTCATTGGTCTCAACCCTAAACCAACCCATTTAATTTTTCTATAACCCAACCCGACACGTTTAACCCATTTATTTTTAAGCAGATTATTTTTAACCCATTTAACCTAATAAACTAATAAAATAAAGTAAGTTTTCTAGCCATATTATCCCAAAAATGATGAATGATATTTTTCAGTTGTTTAGTTGGATTATTGATTCAACCCAAATATATTAGGACAGTTTTAAATAAATGAGTTATTCGTGTCAAAAGAGCTCAAGCCTAAACCGACTCATTTAAGTTTTGTGTTGTGTTGTGTTGTGTTGTGTTGTGTTGTGTTGTGCTAATGTCAACCCAATTATTTAAATGGGTCACAACGTCTTAACCCTAACCCACTAACTCCGTGTCAACTTCGTGTCGGATTTTCGTATCGTGTCAATAATTGCCACCTCTAACTGGATGAGTATTGGCATACTATAAGCCCACAACATTCCCGCGCTTTCTTCCCACATTCACCGAGATATAGCGGCAAATGAAATAAGAACAACCATCGAGTTTCGAGCAGGCAACTGAGAAAACGCAAAAGAATCGAGAAAAGTAAAAACACCATGTGTGGGAGGTGCCGCTGCTCCCTCCGCCCTGACGATGTCCCTCGCGCCTGCCACGTCCCTACCTCCTCCGTTCGCCACGTTGATGTCAACCGGTATTAACTACATCTCCTCTTCACCTCTTTCATTATATTCACTCCCATCCAAACCAAAGTAAGAGTTGCTATGAGACTTGTCCATTTTTTGCAACGCGAATATCTTTAGTAAGTTAGTTACACACTATTAAAAATTATAAAAATTTGATATTCTTATAACCTTCCTTGCGATAAATCACATGTAGATTACGAATAATATTAAAGATTTTCTAGGATCATGAATAGTGTCAAAAAGCAAGTGTTAACTTTGGTTGGGATGTGAGGGAGTATATGGCACTTAAAACTAGAATTTGATTGTTTTTTTGAGTGTTTAATTAAACTTTATTAATATTAAGGTATCGGCCGATGTATAATGTGTCTCCGGGGTCGTATTTACCGGTACTTCGTCGCGATGATGGAGGAGATGATGGTTACTCGGTAGCTGTCCACTGTATGAAATGGGGGTTAGTACCTAGCTTCACCAAAAAGGATGAGAAACCTGATCACTATAGAATGGTATCTTTTGATTTTGCATTTTTGTTATTTCTACAAGATTTGTGAATTTCAATTGATTTATCACCTCCATGTTTTTCCTGAGTAAATTTGGAAATGTTCAGTTTAATGCAAGATCAGAGTCAATTGGTGAGAAGGCCTCATTTCGTCGATTGATTCCGAAAAATCGGTGCCTTGTAGCTGTGGAGGGGTATGCTTTTTCTACTTTACAGTTTTTTGAGTTTTCAAAGGTCTATGTTTTAGAAATGTGTTGAAATGTGTCGTTCCTTATTTGATTATGGCAATTAATTCTTTGAGATTGTGTTATGTATGTCTCTTTTTCATTTATGGAGAATATGTGGGTGATGTCTTTCACTAGGATCTCATGTTGATTAGTATTGCCGATTGAAAACGATAAATAAATATTGGTTTAGCTGCAATGTTACTCGGCTCGTTTGGAGGGATTAGACACAGGTGAGTGTCGTTTTTATGAAAAATATTTGCTTATTTTGGCTTCAAGTGAGGTGTATTGGTGTCATACCCATGTCCGAGTGTCGAGTGTAGAGTGTAGACACAGATACTGAGGGAATAAGAAAAGTCGAAATAACATAGTTTAGCTGCTTTTTTAGGTGATTGTCACACGCTATTTGATGCATGTCTTTCTGCTAATTTAAGTCTGCTTTATGTCGTAATCTGTACCCCTACATTCCATTTGTATTGTCCTTATTTCTGCATAAGGGAACTATAAATGGATCGGACACACTAACAAAGATTGGCCAACATTTTACTGAAGTCCTGTAACTGTCTGCTGTCATTCTGTATTTTATGACGGTGAATTCACTTTATGTTTAGGTTTTATGAGTGGAAGAAAGGTCCTAAGAAACAGCCTTACTACATTCATTCAAAGGATGATCACCCTCTTGTGTTTGCTGCTCTCTATGATTCCTGGAAGAATGCTGAAGGTGAACCCTATTCTACACTTTATTTGCCAACTGTAGGGTTTGTTTTGAAGGCATGTTTATCATGACCGCTTTATTTGTTTCCTTAATGCAACATTTGTTGAGTTGTGCATTTGCTACTCATTGTTCCGTGATAATTGTTACTCCATATATAAGTTGTGTTTTGATACCTGAGAAAAAAAATTGTTTTCTTCTGGTGAAAAGATTGATAGGAAAGTCTATAGACAAAGTTATCTTGAGTTTTTCCTAAAGTATAAGTACTGTAGAGTTGTGACACATGGGCTAGAAGGCTCGTAAAGCTGAGTATTTAGTTAGAATACTGCGGGGTTCAACGAGTAGTCTATTGTAGGTATAACGCAACTAATCTTACATGCGGTAGGATTATGGAAACCTAAGAGTTATTTTTGTCAAGCAAATATGTCTGTCTTACCGCTTTTCTGAAGATGAAAGCTTAAATCTAACTCGGAAGCGATACTCTCATTGTCAACTGGTTTTAGGATCGTTTGCCATACAAATCTGGAATGTTAAGAGGTGCAACTATTTGAATCGGTTACATTAACTGATTAATTCTGATATATATTTTTCCTAATTCATTGGGTCACACCTCACAACCATGGATAGCCTTCAATGTCGGAGCTATTAATTAGTTTAGGCTTTTCAACTATATACAAGGTTTGCATATTTAACCATCCTAAGTTCCTAACTATCTACAATGCTGTTATTTACTTGATTTTGGCAGGAGAAATTCTATATACGTTCACCATTTTAACTACTGAGTCTTCATCAGCTCTACAGTGGCTACATGGTAATTTGTCTGTTAAACCTTGATCAAGTATATCTCCTCGAGTGTTTGTACTTATTTTAATCATCCAAGTAATGCAACATTGACATTAGTAATCGAAACTGTCTTGATCAGCTCTTATGTTGTACTAAGAGATTTTGAGAAACTATCAAACATTGGAGGGACATGATATGCAGCAGATGTTAGTCGGATATTTTTCGCATCGTTTAAAAGAAAACTTACTTAAGCTCTTGGTAGCAGTTTTCACGGTAGGATTTAAACATGCCAAATTTGGAAGACAGGTCTTTATATGTGATTTTTCGGTTGCTGTGGCAGACAGGATGCCTGTTATTCTTGGAGATAAAGCCTCAATAGATGTATGGTTGAACGGTTCTTCAAACGGCAATTACAATGCAGTGCTTAACCCATATGAGAATCCTGATTTGGTAAGGGTGTTTAGATATAGTCAGTTTGGCATGTATCCACTCAAAATATGATTGACGACTGATGTCGAACTTAAATGATTCTTAGGCCTGGTACCCCGTGAGCTCAGCTATGAATAAGGCATCATTTGATGGTCCGGAGTGCATCCAGGAGGTAAAGCTATATCATATTGCTTTTTTTTTTTTTGGTATTGTGAAGTGATTGATAATCCTTATTTAGGCAAAACACAAAGCAACTGATCATATATGCCACATTTTGCAGATTAAATTGAAAGAACAGTCTAATCCTATCACGAACTTTTTCTCAAAAAAAGGCACTGGCGGTGATAGAGAAAAATCAAGCAATTTAGTCAAAAAATCTGTTGGGAAGTCTAATGTTACCGACCATAAGTACAGTATTATGGAGCCTGAGATGCAAAAATCTGATAGTGAGACCGAGACAAAATCTGATGTTTCCACTTACACTTCTAAATCTGAAACCAAGGTCGGGGGAAAACGGGACTTTAGGCAAATCCTGGCTGATTCAAAGACGAACGCTAATGAAGCTGGTAAGACAAGTCAAACGTCAGTGAAGGAGAGTAAAGTTAAGAGTGGGGCTAAAAAACAGGCTACACTTAGCTCGTACTTTGCGTAAAGCTAGAAGACTACTCGACTTGAGTTTTGCTCTGTGGTTGTATAGTTAAGCACTTGAGCAGTATCACGTTATTTGTGTTCGTTTCTGTTGTTAAGGTACTTTTTTCCCTGTCTTAGAACGTTGCTTTACTCTCGATCGTTTGGACACAAACGCAGACACGCAGTTATTAAATGAAATTTTGGATGCTTCAAAAGGACCTGTGTCGGTTATGGTTAAACATAGTAGAAACACATTAATTTGCGGCTCCTAAAATAGGCTATTGGAGGTGTTTTTGGTGCAGCAGCAAATAGGGGGGCAGTAAATAAGAATTTCATTTGCGGCGCCTTAAAAACGCAGCAAATAAGGCAAATAAGACCATTTATTTGCGGGTTTTTTTTTTTTAAAAAAGGAGCCGTAAATAAAAGAAAGAAATAACAGAAAAGAAATACATAAAAAGAAATAAATAAAAAGAAATGATATAAATAAATGTCGAATAATGTAATAAATATGCATATTAGTCTATTAATAAAGAAAACAAGCGAATTATGTCGAGACGAGGCGAGTTCAGAGGCATAAAACATCTCGGACTAGGCGCAGCACATGATGCGAGCACATGAGAGTGCAAAGCAACCTCTGCGTCTTGTAGATCAAGTGGGTTCTGAGTCTCACTGATGTGAGCACATGAGAGGGCGAAGCAACCTTTGCGTCTGTTCTAGAAGTGGGTTATGACTGCGAAAGCCAGACCCGTACCGTTAATAATTTTGATGATGATTTTAGTCGACTGGTTTTGATTAATTATTTAATTTGACTCGAAGGAAGTGATTTAATTGTGTTTTAATATACTGGAAGTATCATAAAATAGTGAAAGTAGGATTTATTGTAGATTATACAGTGATTTTACAAGAGAATGTTGAGGTCAGAGTTGAATTATAAACTACAAATGTGAAAGACAAATTAGGGTGGAATTAGATAGGTCACAATAATCAAAATAAAAGAAATAAGAAAACGGACCAAAATAATATACAAAAGGTCCAATTCAAGGGACTCGATATGGGAGAATTGAAGCTCTTAACCCGGATTTGATTTATAAGTTATAAGGGATATTGGTCGAAAAGGATTTGATAAAAATAAGTTGGATGATAAATTTGGAAAGGGACTGAGAAAATAAGAAGAAAGAACGAAATAAGAAAGAAAAAAATGAAAGCGAAACAAATAGGTACTCGAGGAAAAAGAAGAAGAGCAGCGGCTCATAAGCAGCCTTGGGAAGAGTGCAACACATGCTGCGACTATTTCAGGAGGTGCATCAGTAGCTAATGCGTTTGTTCTCGACATCTTTCCGCTGTTGTTTCCTAAATAACGTTAAAACTTGTTTTTAAATGAAGTTGTTACGCCTACCTTGCATCTTGATGACATAAACTCGTACAAAATTACAATATCAATAAAATAAATTATTAAAAGATGAGATTTACACCCTCATACTTACATGTTAGCGGAGCGAAATTTAACTAAATCATCTTTTAGCGGTGACTCGAATTGATGTATGTTGAAAGTGCCCTTAGTTAAGAAGGATTTTAATGAAAATATTGATTGATTGATTATGTGTAGTGGTCAAATTGATCAGTCATGCAAACGTGATGGATACCACGATAGGAATTGGGCGTACGTGGTTGAGTTGACAAGCATGTAGATGTCGGTAGCAAAAGTGCGGAATTAGAAGGGAAAGAGATAAGAGAAGGGGCGCACACTTGCGTGAAAACTATGCATGCCGAAAGCCTCTACTTATACTAATTACGAGGAGCACGTTTAAAAAAATATATCCGGAAAATATCTTAAACTGGCGGAGAACGGGCCTAGGAGAAGGAGAAGGCGGGCGCTGCAAACGCTGCGACCTTTCCAAGATGCGTAACACGTACTGAATCCTCTCCCGAGGCTTTTCCTCCTCAGGAAAGAATTCCACCGTTGAATTAGGAAATAGGGAAGATATATATAGGACTTCGTTATTCCGCATGGCAAGATATTTCGTGGAAATTAATAATAAAACAATATTAGTGCAAATTTCAAGAATATTCCGACTCGGACTTAGACAATTTTTGACCCGGACTTCAAAAGAATTCTAACTACTGTCAAAACGACTGTATCGGCACGTAGATGACGACCAAGGGGTTGATACGACTGTTTGAATTACCACTTGCCAACGGATTTACGAAATGTCATAAAATCGCAATGTATGCTAAATAAGTGGGCGGCCCAATCATGAGTGCGTGATTGTCGTTCTACAGTTACTCACATCTACACACTCAAGCAAGCAAGAAATTACTTATTACTTAATATGTTTATTCTAATTCCGATAGCAAATTATTAAATACGTTCCCCATGTAGTTTCGCCTGAAGTAACCCGAGATTATATTGCAAACTTTGGCGAGATACCGACTCCTCCTGCAGATTTTCCCACACCGGGTTTCCGCGTCACCAATAATTCCTTGTGTCGTTATTTCTCTACTTTGCTCTTACTTTATTTTCATCGCTTTTTTTGTTTTAATCACATATAAAATAACCACTCCGTTTTAAGGCTAAAAAGAATAGATGGTTTTGACGCGCCATAAACAATCTAATTGATTTTGGTCCATTTTTGGCTAAAACACATACGGAGTATAATTTTTTTTACACAATCACACAACTTTATTTACTTGTAAACTAGACAAATGTAAACCACGAAGTAATATCAACAGAATCTCTAGTCTCCACGGTTGTTTTCCCAACCCTTACCACTCATAAACAAATAAAATAATTCATGTATTTTGCTATCCTAATCACTAGTATTTTAATTTAACTACTAATAAAAGCAAATTAATATCATCTCTCATAACTTTGCAATACCTATTCACTATACATCTAATATTGAAGAACTTTGTTATTAACTTCAACAAGAGGACTATGATGTATTTGCCTTAATCCGGAAGCAGAAGAACCTGTCCCAGCAGAATAAACAAAATCTCGGTTGTAATTGTTGATACGTGTATTATTGGTTTTGAAGCTATGTGAACGCATAAACCGGTCAACCTCAGGCTGTAAGTCCACAAAAGCCGGTGGCTGAAACTCAGACCGGGTTCTTCGATGAGATGAGCCACTAACCGACTCGCTCGTATTTTCTAACAAATGGTAACTCCGCCTGGAACCATCTGAAAGAGACCGGGTATAGCCGTGCTTGTGAACGTCTTTTGTTTTCTTGATTGCATGTATAAGATATGGAATTAGTCCCTCCATTTTCTCCTATGCAATATGTACGTAGTGGATTTTGAGAAAATTTATGTTTTTTGTTAGATTTTTAGGAAATGAATGATGGTGTGTAGAATGTGGGAATTATATTGATTATATATATACTGGAAGATAATTAGATGAATTGGGTTGGTTTTGTCAACAGAGAGGAAGGTTCATCTTTTGAAATATACTTTTTGACATTGAGGGCTTTTGAATTGTATATAATATCTTTGCTTGTTAGTGCTAGACTGCTAGTTGGTCAAATTTGAATTCCAGGCGTTTATATATTTGTATTTTTCTTCCTTGTGAAAATGTTCATGCTTATCTTAAGTCTCGACGTGTTTGTTTGACCCTTGGATCATTTTCAAATTGATCACGCCATGTTAATGGGGGAATTAAAGACATTATAAAGTAGACTATCTGAACTTTCCATTTGGATTGTAATACGACAGATTCTGTCTGTTGGGAACTCTGCCAAGTTGGTGGTACTCGGCTCAGTAGGTTGGTAGTGAGCTCGATTGAGTTGGTTACTCGACCAAGTGACTTGTCGGGTTTTTTGAGGCAGGCTTCTGCCTTAGGTGAACTCGACCGAGTAGGGAGATACTTGGTCGAGTAGGGCGCGTACTCGGTCACTCGACCGAATAATACCCGTTCGGAAAGGCGAGTTTGCGTGATGTGATTAAGGTGATTAGAGATTATAAGAAACATTTCTTCAGTTACTAAGTCACTCCTTAATCATCATTCAAGGAAGAGTTGTCATTTTTGGACATTTCGGAATCCATCTCTCGTTCGTATTGCGTTGTAAGTATAATTTTTTTTATCGTTGCATTTTCGTTAAACCTTAATTGGGTTGATTTGGGAGAAAATGGGTTCATTAGTGTTGTTTGTAATTAGTATTCGTTGTATAAGTTTGATAGGCGAATATTTCGTAAAAGAGCCATTTTAGCGCCATTGTTGAAGTTTGATAGGCGAATATTTCGTATTGTCTACTCAGTTGTTTGCGTATGTAACACCCCGATATACAAAGTACCCTACCAAAGGCTACCCGAGCATATATAGGTGCTACCATCTCGGTTTCCCGAGGTAGTACGCATCATAGAAACAATAACGAAACATAATTTAAATAAGGTTTAATGTGATACAACTCCAAAACAAACCAATTCCAAAATAGTAAAAGAAACGATGCAAGTGTCATAAAACAAAACTGTCAACTAAGCTATGTTGACGCAAGTGATGACTCTCCGTCCCATCCCAACGCATGCATCAACAAAAGCTCCAAACCTGCTCAGTCAACTACTCACCACCCCCGAATGGATCACCACAGTTTTTAAAACATTTAAACGGGGCAGTCAACTGAATATGAAATTAAGATGCAACAATACGATAAACAATACACAAGCAGCGGAAATACAATGCTCAACCAATGTCACTCCCCGACTCCCGATCTCACATCAAGCCGACTAACTAGTAGTCCTGCCAGATTCCTGCCACAACAGGTAATCCACACCGCCAGTGGGGACCGCAACCTTGCCACCAAAATCCCCGCTCATTCTACGAGCGAACCCAAGGTCCTTAATGTGCACATCCCTCTCGGTCGAGAAACCAGAAGAGGCGACAATGGGGCGTGAGCCACCTCTCGAAGTGACTCACTCAGCCGGTGTAATAACCCGAACTTTTGAGTTCACTCGACTTAGTATTCGGTCGAGCGGAAGTCACTCGACCGACTAGGAAGTTACTTCACCGAGTAAGATCTGTGTAATATCTCGTATTTTATGATTATATAAATAATATTATATTGTGTTTTATACGGGTTATATATGAGACGGAATAATATAAATAATAATAATAACACATTATACATGTAGTATATACTCCCACCATCATATATTATATTACCGAAAATGTCTTAGCCTAGTGGTTAAGACGGAGGTATTGTGGACAATAGGTCCTGCAGTGTAAACAACCACCCTAGGTCAGAAATTGGAACTCTGACAGGATTGAAAGTTCTGACAAGCAGCCAATGCAACTCAAACTCAGGCAATTAGCAAAAATAGCAAATGATTTTTAAAAATCATGAAAATTGGTGACAAATTAGTTTAATGACTTTACTAATACTGTTCCAAATTTCAGGATTTTTCAAGCAGTTTAAGTATTTTTAACAAATTACAGAAACTCAACTAGCCTAGCCTGAACTGATATTCAGACAGT
>JAGPOY010004691.1:0-11695 GCA_018983105.1 Silene uniflora | reverse complement strand
TAGTTCGTCATAAGATCTTGCATCACTTAATTCCGTAAAATGAACTGCTTTGTTCTTTACAATCCTTTTATACCTCCACAAGATTTTAAATGAAACGTATTGGAGTTAAATTTTGGCCCAATAGTCAGTTGCGATATTATCTTAAATGTTTTTCTTATATAACAATAGCTTAACAAACATTTAGTTTGCACATTACACTTTGAGGGGTTCTAACGAGATCTCTTAATTTATAGGCAGTGCCACAATGTAACCAAGAATTCACAAAGGTTTGTGGTAGCAAGCAGAATGTTTTATGAACAGATTGATGTACATTTGTAGAAAGTAAGAAAGATATTTTGTAGATTTTTAATTCGCTTATCTCAAAGAGATAAATGGTGAGTGAGGGAGTGCGAGGGAGTAGTAAGGGGGGATTTGAGAGTAGGGTAAAATAGTAACTTTTAGGGGCGAGATATAGAAATTCTGTTTATATTTGAAGAAATGTGATACTTTCCTGCAAATTGAGATGATAAATCTCTGTCACATGCCTTTTGAAGTTCTTATTAATGTCAGAATGTCTCACTGTCTGTGTTAAATTGTGTTGGCACAAGCGTATACTTGTCTTTGCTGTATATATTCTTAGTATACTAATATTACAGCGGGATCTTGAGAAATGATGTACATGACCTTACCTTTTTAAGCTAGAAAGAGTCTTTCGCTCATTAAAAGGAGAGTTGTAATTATACGTTGCAATGTAATAGCCATGAACAATTAGTTTGATCTTCAAGAACCAGTGTAGACATTTCCTTGGAATGGAGGGATTTTTTTTTTTATTCTGTGTTACTGCGACATATGTGGTCTATCTGGACTATCTCTATCATCCAAGGAGTGTCTTTAACCTTGTCTCTGTGTCATCATTTCAGCATGGGATAACATAACTTTGATTTTATCTTGCATTTCTATAGCTACAAGCTGGTGAAATCGATATGCCCAAATACCTTGATGATATAGAAGTATGTCTGTCAAACGACAGTAGGTTAGTACTTTGTGCCTATATACATAAACCGGAGAGCTAGCAGCCACATAGGAGACTGGCATTGAATTGACAAAGTTAAGTCAGTGGTGATTGGTGAAACTTTATTCAGATGTTTGGAACCAGACTTGCTTGAAATGTAACTTTGCAAGTGCTAAAACCATGGTAGCAATTAGCAAATCATATTTTGAGGCACTATTGATGGCATTATAGGTGCTGAGATTGCCATAAGCCCATAACTGTTTTCGGGATCAAGATTTTATCTGATCTTTAATGTTATGGCTGAGACTGAACCTAACTAATTTAACATGACCACTCAGATCCAATTTACACGACTCTTAACCATTGACCCACAGACCCATGGCTCGAAATGTTGCACCCTACCTCAATATCCTCTTTTGACAGGTCTAACCGCGACTACAATTGACGGAGGGATTTTTTTAGTTATGTGGTAGTAGCGTTATATCTTGGATTTTTGGTTGGCTCATGTATGTGACCATCTCATTTCACTCCGTAAATGTCATGTATGGACATTTTGTTCATCATCTATTTATCTTCAGAAATTAGATAAGATGGAGACGGTCGACCGTCTCACAGTAATTACTGATTTATCTCTACGTTTCTTGTTTATGGACAGGATACTGCAGAAGAAAAGACCATGAATAATTGCATTAATTGGTAGGAAGGCTATCATGTCACAGAATATTATTTACCTGCATAAGAACATTCAGAAGGACTCATTGATCAGCTAATGTCATGTTTGCAAAGGGGAGTACATTTTACGTGAAGTTGTAAACATGGTGCTCTGACTTCAGTTCCAAATTATTGATATGGATTTGAGTGATGTACTCTAATGTTGATCTTCTTGCTCTTCGTCTGATTGTGTCCTTATTGTTTATCCTTTTCTATGTGAGTTCATAGATCCACAGCATAGGAGTCCATATAAGCATGCTTTTATTTCATGGAAATAATAAGGGAACTTTTATATCACACCACCTATTTCGATTGTTATCGCCCTTAATATTTTTGTTTTCCTATTATTCCCTTTATACATTGGAACGTATTTTGTAAAAACATAAATATCATTTCACCGTAAATGAGTTTCTAAAACGATTTTTAAAAAAAAAATTATCTGGTCTAATGGGATGAAACACACCTGGCCTAGGCCGGTGGTTTACACGACTGGGCCTAGTCCAGTCGTGTGAAACACACTGCTCTTGGTTAATACGTCTATTAGCAAAATTGCATAAGCAATCTGCCTCCCTATAAACACGTTGAACCTCCACCGTCCGAGTAGGTCTCCTAAGAGACGGTCTCTCAATAAGCTTATTAAGAGACTATTGTACAAATTTAAGAAAAAGTTGTACTAAACTTAATAAAATATGTACATTTATCATGTAAATTGGTACGAAATCACTAAACATAATAAAAAGTGGCACTAAACCTAATAAAATAGATAAAATGAGTACATTTATTATGTAAATTGGTACGAAATCACTGTCACAATCAGCGATAAAAGAGGTACGAAATACAAATAAAAGGGTACGAAATACAAATAAAAGGGTACGGAAGAATGGTCTCTCAATAACTTATTGAAAGACCGTCTCTCACAAGTTTTTATTTAATGATTGCACTAGAACTTAAAAGTCGTCCGAACTACAAATTTTCTCTAAGAATCTCTTTAGCTAGCAAGAGACCCCTCTTCAAAGCCATTGCTTAAGCCCTTGTAACTATAACATAGCCTAATTCTTCCGAGAAAAGCAGGCTTAAATTCCCCCGCTGAGTCACGAACAATCCTCCTGCTCCAGCTAACTCGAAGCACCATATGGGGGGTAATTCGTATCATTCTTAATATGAATAATACCTTCTTACGCGTAAAATTTAGTTTTTCTAGTATAATCGGAGCTTATAATTTCTCCCAATCAGTCAACATAATTTTGATGGATGATTAATTATAAAAAAAACAAACAACAAAGTTAGTCAATAGAAAAGAATAAAATAGAAAAATAAAAAGCATATGCTCCCAAATAGCATTGCACCCCAACCAAAATCCGTTAAAACACTTGGATACGCCAGCACACCAACAAAACACAACAGCCAAGCCTTGCTTCACTTTTCTTCTTCTTTCTTCTCATTTTTATATTTTTTTCCGCATAGAAAAACTCGCACTTCATTCTTCTCTTTCTTCCCACCACCTTTCTCCTTCTCTCCTCTGAATGTTAGATGACTCCATCTTCAATCTCCTCCTGCTCCATTCCCGCCCCCGGTACCAATCCCTCAATAATTTCTTCATTTTTGATCTTAATTTCATTCATGTTGACGTTTTTTCTCTGATCAATATTTTATTTATTTTGATCATTTCAGAGGCGGTGCAAATTCTAGTATCTTCACTTGGCGATGAATCGCCGATAGTTCGAGAAGCGTCCATGGCTTCGCTCGTCGACATCGCCGCGCTGTAATTCGCTCTCTTCAACATCAATTTCATTTTCCTGCATTGAATTTGTTTAATTTATGAATTATGATGATGTGAAAATGTGCAGGAATCCGCTCCTGGTGCTTGATTGTTGCGCTGCTGTTTCCCGTGGCGGTCGTCGGGTAATTTGATTTCAATATACCGGAAATTAAGTTGTTATATATTCTGTAGATTTTAAGTTTGATTTTGTGTGATGAAATGTATCAGAGGTTTGCGAATATAGCTGGTTTGTTTCAAGTGATGGCATTTGCGGTTAGAGCATTGAAGGGACAGGAGGTTGATCCTGCCTACATGTTGAAACTTGCTAAAATTGCTACGGCCGAGCTCATATCGTCTAAGGTTTCTATTGCTCTACTTATAATACCTGTTCATTTTGTATAGTTTCGGTTATTATACGTTGATCAGAATACTTCTAGTTATTGAATCATACAGTGATAAGTTAGTGGCCTTGTCGATAGTGAAACAATTTGGTGTTTTGGCTGCTCGCGCACATTCTTAATATATTGGAGCTCTATGATAAAATAACACAGCTTGGGTGTAACTGTGTACTGCACATTTACATTTGAAGAACGTAATTTAGGTTGTAGGTGGACGAAATGATGAATATTTATCCAATTTAGATGTTCTTGAGACAACCATCCAGTGCACGTTTGATAAATTGGGGTTTGAAGATCATACTGAGTGATTTTATTTTTATTTTTATTATTGATCCAACATAGAGCATTTCATCTGAAATTTTAGATTGTATTTGGCTTAATCTAGTCATATCATGCGTTTTGAGATATGGTTTTTCGTTTTATTAGGAACTCAATGCTGAGTGGCAGAGAGCTGCATCAAACTTGCTAGTTGCAATAGGCTCACATTTTCCCAACCTGGTAAGTTGGTTAGTTTGGCTACTACAATTGTTACATTTGTTATGTCTTTTTTTTTTTTGAAAATTTTTATATGTAAGATTTAATACTAATTAAGAGACATGAAGGAGGTGACTCCCATTTACATAAGATACCGTAGAAGTGGCGCACAATTTACGAAAGACACGATGGGTGGCGGCCATAAACTAGTCATAGATCTTTCAATTTCTGTGAGCAAGCAATAAATTATGAGGTTCAGGTGGCTCTGTAGCCGACATGAAAAATAGCCTTGGTATCCTTGATAGGTTGCAAAATTTAGTATCAATGGTAAATTAGAGGGGGTGGTGCCTTGATATGGAATGAAAGAGCTCGTTAGGGGCGCAGTGATGACCTAGTGCTTGGCGAGAAACTTTGGTCATCAATGAAATGATTAATCTTCTTATCACTTGTCTCCTGTTATTCTTGTGAATTGTTTGGTTGGATTATTTGTTCCACATAACAGGCTAGAGATGATTTAACATTTCACTGGCTGACTGACTGATTATCAGCGCTCCTTCGTCTATCTTTGCTCCTCAGTGTTGAATTATTGAAATGTTGCTTGTTCTTTTTGATTGACAGATGTTGGAGGAAATATCTATTCATGTAACAGGGGCGAGTACAGCTTTACCAGCTGTGGTTCAGATACTTGCTGATTTCGCTTCTGCCGATGGTTGGTTATTATTTGATTTTAATTGTACAGCTCAGCAGCGTCTATTTTTTGTTTGAGGTACCCCGAATGTCGTTTGAAGCTTAAGAACATGTTTTCTTTTAATTCAAGCTTTGCAGTTCACGCCACGATTGAAAGACGTACTTTCAAGGGTCCTGCCTATTCTTGGAAGTGTGAGAGATATTCACCGGCCAATCTTTGCCAATGGTAATGTCCAATCTCTATGTTCACCATGTGCTGTGCATGGGGTGTTTAATAAATTGCTTAATTTCTTGTCTTTTTTGTCCTAAATTATGATTGTAATGAATTAGTTGGAGATACAAGTCATTATGGATAGGTGGACACCATTAATATCACATGGCTAATGGATATATTCCCTCTTTCATTATATCAAATCTTTACAAGTTAGCCAACATTGTTTTTGACAACATAGTAGGCTCAGGAGATTCTTCAGCTGTTGTATACATCAATGGCACTCTGATTCTGTGTTTGAGTGAGAATAATTTCACATGATGACCAATAGGTTACTTCTCTTAGCTTAGATGAACAACTAAACAAGGAGACCGTTTGAAAGTCACATTCTTTTCAAGGAATTATCTGCACAAAATAGCCAGCCATGAGACAAATTTGTGGAAAGATTGGAAAAGAATCTTGAGAGGAATTCAGTTATGAATTATGGCTCTGATCCAAATGAAGAAAGGATTTTGGTCATCTGTTCTACTCTTATGAAAATATTTTTGTACATTCTATGATCACAATTTTAGAGTCTGTTGGTAACTTTGGCTCTCTTTTTCTCTATATGGTTGTACCTCTGAAGTTAGTTCTCAAGTCTCAATGATACTGGTTTAGACTGATGCATGCCATTGTTTCTTTCACCAAGAGTAGTCGTTGGTCTTCCAGCAGTTTTTCAATATCTTTCATCCGAATGGCAAACGGAGATGGCAATTTTTGGAATAGTTCTGGAAATCAAAGAAAGGGAATACATTAGGGAATACCCCTCTCTCATCTATCTTTTTTTTTCCCCCTCAGCCTTCAGATGCTGGTGTCAGGCTGTCTCGCAATACATTATAGAGTTTCCTTCTCGTGAAGTGCTTGATGCAGATGTCATGTAAGATCTATTTGTTCTTTCACCAGTGGTGTTCATCTATGGTTATTGGAAGATCATCGGATTAATGAGTTGTTTTTCATTAGTGCAGGTCGTTTTTGAATTCTGCTTTTGAACTTTTCCTAAAACTCTGGGCGATTTCTAGAGATCTGAAGGTTTCCTTTCTAAGCCTTATATTTCTTCGTCTCATTTCAATGTCTATTTGATTAATGTCTTCTTTGTGATACTATTTATAGTTCTTAAACCAAATCTCTGAGTTTCATTTGCATTTTTGCTTTAAAATAATGTGAGATAGCATGAAGCTACGTAAGTACAAACCTTGTATTAACTATTATGAAGACTTGCCATGTTTTGACCCCTCTATATAGCCTTTTTTTTTCCTCCGTTTCTTGTACCACATAGTAGTCACTGTAATATTTTTTGCCTTTAGTCAATATTATCAGTACCCATTGCTTTCATAGAGGATGTATTGAAAGCTAGGTAGAGGGATCGTATGGGAACAACTTAATAGGCTCACAGCCTTTCCTGTCTGTTTCTAGTTAAACTTTGATCAAAAACAGAATGCCTCTACAACTACTACGAAATGAAAACACCGCTGAAATATGTTTTTTTTGATTCTTGATTTTTCTTCGGAGGAATGCCATTCAAGGTTTGACGCAAAAGTGAGAATTTTTCAAATTTATTTATGCGGTTTTAGGTCTCTGAAATCTTATGGAAGCCACTATTTGGACTGAGCAGTCAATTCTGTGCCTGTTCTCTAGTATTATTGAGCACTGAGGAAGGTTTGTAGAAGTAAGACTGGCAAGGAAGGAATATGATGTGGTGTCATGCTTTATGGTCGTATCATGGGGTCGTTGCCTCGTTCCGCGCTCTATGAGTGTCTCCTATCTTTTAACTTATGCTTGAGGAAGTTTCCTCATGAGCTTAGGCTATTGGGAGATGTCCCTATTACTTTCTTAAACATACTCTCGTTCCAGGGTTCCCGGACTCATACACCCAATTCGAATTCGCAATTCGCTCAAAATAGGGAATCCAATACGCAAAGTATTACGAAAAAAGCAATTCGCGAATTCGTAATTACTAATACGCTTCATTTACTTTATGATAAAAACAAAAAAATAAAAAAAAATCATTTTCAATCAGCATTACAGAACACAAAACCCGACAAAACATCAAAATAAGTCCACTGATCATACATATATCTTAAGTTTCTTAGTTGCTAGTTTGCTTCATCTTTTCCTTTCCCTTTGTTGATCTTTGAAGTTGATCGCCACTATGAAGCGTTTCCCTTAACTCTTCAAGCCTTATGGATGAATCAACTGATCTTCGAAATTGATCACCACTATCAAACATAATTCTGTTTTTTATATCTAATTCACAAATTCGTGCCATATTAATTTGCAAACAAATTGCGAATTGATACGCGCGTATTAATTCGCGATTGCAGCCTTGGTTGAGGGAATTAGGTAACCCTGTCTCTTTCGTTGACCCCATTTTTGCGGGATGATTCTTATCTTTCTTTTATACGAGGATTCTTATCCTTTCTCTTGAACATTCTCCCGACAACAACAATAATGTCAACAAACCCTGTGTATAGGTGTACCCCATCCACTTAATCTATACTTTCTTCAATACGAAGGAGTCCATGTCATACCCAATCACTTTCTCCTCCACGTTTCAGGCCTTTTTGGCCATCCTGCAGTTCTCCTAATTGGGATGTTAGTCATTTTATGTTCCACATGGCAAAAATATTGTAGCCAAGGCCCCACATTTTATCTTATGAAGATGCCTGTCATATAATGCATACCTTTGTCCTAATTATCTTATTCCTCAAGTGGGTGAACCGTTATGTTGGCACACAAAGAGACTGTTTCTTAATGACCCAAAATTGCATCGAGAACTTCATTGACTGCCATTTCACGATAAAAAGAAGCGCAACTAGTATTGTTTGCCATTTTACTATATGTTGAAAACACAAACTAGTTTTTATCACCCATGATGCAAATTGTGTCAAGTATTGTATCCAAGGCATTGGATTTCGTTGTTGTGTTCAAATTGGCATTGTACCTGCATTGTGCCTATTATGTAGTGTTCGTGTTGTGGATGTGGATGTGTGGGCACTTTTTTTCTTTTGTTGTATTAAGAGTGTTCGAGTTCTCCTTCTATAACCAATTGGTTTTGGGATGAAACCTCCTTGGACTTATGAAAGTGGACTCTCTCTTTATTCCGTGTGGGCGAGCCCCAAGCCCAATAACGAAATTTAAAATGGTATCAGAGCCCAAGGTTTCTTCCTGGGTTCGATGAATTTTAATTGGACCCAAACTATGCGTCTGGAGGAGGTCCTCGTTGATGGCTTGTTAATTATGACTCCAGTGCCCTCCCATGGTTTTGCCCTGGGTTGCTAAGGGACCTTACATTTAAGGGGGAGTGTTAAGAGCTCCATCACGTGATCTACTCACTACTCACACGTGACCGTCCACATTGATTGAAGAGGAGAGAGTTTACTATTTTATAAGGTTAAGGGGCTACTCCCTCTATTGCCAATTGGTTATAGAGTGGAACCTCCTTGGCTTATGAAGTGGGTTCTCTCTCCTCCTTATGGCTTAGCATGTTATTCCGAGTAGTGTTAAGAGCTTCATTGTTTAACATGGTATCCCGGAGGAGGGCCTGGTCTTTAGAGGATTCCGAATCTTTGTTTCCACATTGATGGTGGAGTAGAGACTTGCTTACTTTGTAAGCCCTAGATGTTCTCCCTCTATTGCCAATTGGTTTTGGGATGAAACCTCCTTGGTCTTACGAAGTGGACTCTCTCCTCTTAGTGTGGGTGCGGCTGAGGCCTAATGACGAAATTTAATAAGTAGCAAATTTGATTTCCTTGTTCAGTTTTATTCTTTGTAATCTCACTGTTATTACCATTTTTCAGGTAAGAATGTCTACTGTTGAAGCATTAGGCCAAATGGTTGGTCTTATTAATAGGCAAGAGCTTAAGACAGCCTTACCTCGGCTTATTCCAATTATGCTTGACCTGTAAGCTTTTCCTTCCTGTATTTTATCAATGATGTGTGATCAGCTTCCACTCATTTTAATTGCTCTGTTATGTCGTCTTTTTATAACTTAGGGGCTTCTCAGAACACTTTCACGTTACAGGGGATCTAGTAATTTGCAAGGTGAGTGATGAACTTTTAGCGTCTCTCATACGTGTTCTCGTTTCTGCATATCTTTTAGGTACAAGAAAGATCAAGAAATAGCTTATGTTGCCACATGTAGCCTTCATCATCTTCTCACTGCCTCATTATTATCAGAAACTGGTCCACCGTTGCTTGATTTTGAGGTGAAATATCTTCATCCTCCATATTAGGAAACTGTTTTTTTTTTTTTTTTTCAAATTGAATATAATGGTGGTACTTTATAGTTTACCACTTGATGGATTTGAATTTAAATATCAGGGGTATATATTCTGTCCAGCTGGGGCAGTGTCACATGTACTTTCTGTTAGATGACTCATAATTTTCTTAATGATTCAGAATATCATTATCCCAGTTTGAGATTGCCTTGGTCATACTTCCTACCCCTAATAATTAGGAATTTGTCCAACTATTAGTTCATCGATAAATTGTGAAGGAGTGATGGAACTAAGTGAAGGACCCTAAAACAGAGAGAACAATTTTCAGAATGTCAAAAATAGGTTAAGGTTTCCATTTGCAATGATGCCGAAGACGAGAAAAAGGAACATACATCGGATGTACCATCCATTGTGAAGTATCAGTCCTTCAAGGCAATTTTATTTTCATCTTGGGTCATTCTGAAACCACCTCCTTATGTCAAAATGATGCTAAGACAAATGATATCTCTCATGCAAGCGTTTGTGTTCGAAGGAGATATTCTAGGAAATATTACGAGCTGGTTGTTGGTCAATAATATATGGAAGAGCTAGATTATTTTTCTTTAACCCTTTTCATTTGCACTGTAACTAATAACCTTCTGTCTGCAGGACCTCACTGTTATCCTGTCAACGCTTCTTCCAGTGGTGTTTATAAGTAACGACACCAAAGAGCAGTCAAAGTTTTCTGTTGGGTTAAAGGTTCTGGCATTCTCCTTTTCTTGTTATTTCTGTGCCGTTTCTTCTTCTTCTTCTTCTTCTTCTTCTTCTTCTTCTTCTTCTTCTTCTTCTTCTGACATAATATTCAACTAATTGGTTCATGTATTTCCTCTTACTGTCTCAAAGGCAGAAAAAGTAATTACCTGAGTAAATAAATAAATATGCTAGAAACCTCTTACTTCTGCAACTACACCTGGATTTTCAAACTGCAGAGATGACGCTATGATTATTACAGAATAGCAAAACAGGTTTTTGTGCAAAAAATGTTGTGAGGGTTCTAATAGGTTCAAATATGAACATATTTGGGCGTGATAGACCTTTATTTTGCGTTGTCTACCTGACAAGTGTTAATAAAATGTAATGCTGTGGATGTTAGTTTCCTATTAATGGTAAGTATTGTAAACCCTTCTCCCAACTGAGCACATCCTCTGGTGATAACGTACATGACTTGTGATCTGTTGCCACGACTTGGAATGATCAATTGTGTTTATTGTTGACATACTCCACTTCTCTCTCTATTTGGTTACAATCACTAGCATGACTTTACTTGATATTGAATCACTTTTTTATTGCTCTGCGGCAGACATACAATGAAATTCAGCATTGTTTTCTCACAATTGGAGTCGTATACCCTGAAGATCTGTTTGTCTTTCTTTTAAATGTGAGTACTTCCCGTTTTATTTGACTGAGCTAGTTGGTCAAAATGTCAAATTTTCTGTTGATTGAAGACATCATCTTTTGTCACCCTTCTTGATGATAATGTTCAATTTAATAGCTTTTTGATACTTTTTGGTCTTCAGAAATGTAGATTAAAGGAAGAAGCTTCGACATTTGGTGCCCTCTCTGTTTTGAAGCATTTGTTGCCCAGGTCTCTTTGCTTTGTATAGTTTATGTGAATATCAATCTGACTATGACTTCACGTGTTTTTACTGTGTGTTCTTTTGAAGGTTATGCGAAGCATGGCATCACAAAATGCCTTTGCTTGTTGATGTTGTAAAAATGTTACTGAATGAACATGATGTAGGAGTTAGGAAGGCACTTTCAGAGGTTTGTTTATGACATGGTTATATTTTTCCGTAAGTTTGAAATTTATGTTACTATTTTATCAACCCTGAGCTCTGATTGCAGCTCATTGTAGTAATGGCTTCACACTGCTATCTGGTTGGTCCTTCTGGTGAGTCGTTTGTCGAATATCTAGTTCGGCATTGTTCTCTTCCTGACCAAGAAAAAGATCAGCTAGAGAGCCTTAAGGAAAGTCCAATGTTTAGCGGCTCTTATCGTCCCTTGTCTTCAAGAAGAGAGGTTTGATTCTTCGGCTAAAGGCGGATCATCTTTCATTATTTTCATATTCTATTTTGTTCATTTATTATGGATGGTAGAGATTTAATGGTTGTTTATTCCTACACCCTAGTTACTTGGACACATCACTTTCCTTCTGTAGCGTGTTGACAT
>JAGPOY010004690.1:0-21437 GCA_018983105.1 Silene uniflora | reverse complement strand
CTTAGTTTTCTCTCTATCCGGTCCTCGGTCTTGAGGTGATCAAACTTATATGCCACAACCGGGATCCTTATATTCCGAGTTTTGGTTTTGTACCGGGACAAAGATATTCATTCACCTTGCATGCATGACTGATGATAGTTGCCTTATTTTGGAGAAAGATAATCTACTGCTATAAACCATATTGATTGTATTTGATGCTCTAATTCCGTTAGAGTTTGTTCCATTGATGGAGGTTGCCCTTATTGTTACGGTGGTATGGACCGGTCTTCATGTCGTCAGGGGCTGTGGGTGGGTGGAAGGGGTTTGGGACGACTTGGATATAGAGGTGTGGTCGATACTGGGTTATGAGAGGTGATAGGATGTCGCACACCTATGCAAAAATACCCTAGAGTACAACAAGTAAATGTAGTATGTAGGGGTCGAATTCCACAGAGAAGCTCGGTTGTTCTATTAAAATGCTATGAATAATTTTTCTATCTAAGTCGATTTAAAAGGTTGTTTGTTTGATTGTTGATTAAGATAAAAACAATAATAATAATAATAAAAGCATCTAGGGAAGTCGGTTCAACATGTAAGAATTGTGAATGCATATGACTAATATGATATGATAAAAAATTGTTCATTGCTAAGGGTTTAGACACCCGTCTCTCGACATTATCATAAACCATATAAATAGAATAGTCTAATTGATCTCTCGATATGATTATGTTACTCTATTAACAACATGCAAATGTTCTACTCAAATCCCGTGCCTCTCGACATTAGGACGAGCAACTTAACTAATGATTATGCGTTTTAGTCATCGATTAGTATAAACAAAAATGAGCATGTGCTAGGAACATATGAACAACATCTTATATTACAAATTATGTCATATTGCAAACACTTTTTATTACATGTCTCCCCTAGTCCCTAGACTAGAGAATTAGCTACTCATATTAAGATTAAAACTAATGGACAATAATATAAATGACATAATGAAAATGCAATAAGAAATAAAGAGAGAAATACAGTACCAAAAGGAGAAATGTGACTTGAAATGAAGAACATAAACCAAAAGAGATTTTGTATTATAACTTGAATGGAAATGTTAACTATTGAATGATTAACTACTATGAGAATTACAAGAGAATATTAAGAGAACTTTTGTGTAAACTAAGCTAAGGAAATGATAAGAGAAGGTAAGAATAAGCTAAGATAAGAGTGTTTAATGAGTCGTATAACACCTCTTATTTATAGTAGAATAAGAGGTGAAACGTAAACGAACATTGAAGAGCAAATTTGACCTAGAGCAAGGCCATCCCGATCGGGATCACATGGTCCCGATCGGGACTGTAACATTTCTGAAATCTTTGCTTAATTCCCTTGTTAAATGCTCATGGAATCCGATGCTTAGCATTAAGTGCGTGTTTAATCACCTGGTTAAGACCTCAAAACTTTGCATTATCTCACAAAATGGAATCCTAAGCTCTTTAACTTCCTTTGACAATTTATAAAATGGATTGACTTCACTTTTGTAATGTTTGCACTTGTTGGTCCATCCACATTATTAATGTCCATGCTCCATACTTGGTCCATTTCTCATGCTCTACTTAGCCTTAATCTTCTAGTGTAATATTTTTAGTCCAATTATAGTATTTTTAGCTCATTAAGCTAAGTTACCTACAAAATATGTTAAAACAACAAAGTACATTAGAAATGCAAATGTTAACTCACAACACAAAATAGAGTTAATATTAAGGGGTAAAATATATAAAGTATATACTATGTATATTCTCTTGGGCCAAGTGTTGTATTATGCACAGAATATGGGTACAGCTCGTCTTGTGTTATGGCCAAGTTTCGCCTCAAGATGATGAACTCGTTTCGCGCGACTGTTGATGACGTTGAAATGCGGATAGAGGATATACATATACCCAACACCTCCAATTTTCCACAATTTTTTTCCAGGATCCCATGAAAACTGGATTGCGTATCATACTCACTCACGGTATTCGATTTCAGTTTGAAACTTCATCTCGGTCATGGTTATTGCCTGCAGGTAGAGCCGTCAAAAAATGATCCGACCCGAAAAACCGATCGAAACCCGCCTGAAAATAACCCGCTTTTTTCAACCTGAACCCGAAGACGACCCGACCCGGAAATAACCCGCACATTTTGGGTCAAGACCCGCTAAACCCGTGGCCCGACCCGAAAATGGGTAAATATATTAAAAAATTATATTTAAAGCCAATAAAATTAATATAAAATGATAAAAATAATTTGAACTTTAAAATTTTGGGACTAAAAATGCTTAAATTCATTTTAAAACATTGTTTTATCACATGATTAGTTATTCAAATGATTATCACGTAAATATAGTCACCGCTTGTCACGTACGTCTAACGACTGATCGACAGGATATTTCGTATAACGTTGTGATATTGAATATATAAGCAAAAACATGTTTAATCTTACTAATATCATTAAAGAAAATAAAAATTTGTACTAATTAAACTGAGGAATAATTATGTGTTTATAAGTAAAATTAAAGAAAATAAAAATTTGTAAAAAGGCGTTAATTAGACCCGTTTCTGACCCGAAACCCGTATAAACCCGACCCGTATAAAACCGTATTTTACAAACCCGAAATCGACCCGACCCGTATTTTACCCGAACCCGAAGTGACCGAACCTGTAACCCGCCCGTTCGACCCGTTTGACAGGTCTACCTGCAGGCAATGGGGAATCCCAAAATGCCATCTTGAATCTCTGTTCCGGCGGTTATTTAACACAGTACTTTTTAATGCTTTTTAATTTGGTAGTTTTATATTGAGTAAATTAGATTTTACTCCCTTTTGAAATCAATATTTTTAAAATTACTCCTTTTTATTTTTTTTTTGCTAAAATTACTTCATTAAGTTGCATTTTTTGCTAAAATTGCTACAAACTCCACGTTAAGTGACTTATTTTGTCTGTTTTTGAACTTATTCCGTTTATGCCTTAGCAAGTCTATACTTTGAAAGATATATCTATGTTGACAAATGTAGGGGGTTCAAAAATAGAGGAAATAGGTCAATTTAAATTGGACTTTTTGAAGCAATTTTAGGAAAAAATGTAATTTAAAGGTGTAATTTTAGGAAAATATGCACTTAAGGCGGTAATTTTAGCAAAAAATAAAATTTATGGGAGTAATTTTAAAAAACAATTTTAAAAGAGAGTAATTTTAAAAGGAAGTAAATTCTTTTATATTTAAGGCCGGCTTAATCCTGCACCTTTTTGAAACTTATTGCATCAGTTATTCCGACTACTGGTTTCTAGGTTTTGCCGCTCCCTAAATGCAAGCATTGTATAGCAATGTCGTTGATCAAGTATACTTCAAGTTGCTGCTGGACTACAACTATATACATGGGATTTCTTTGAAAATCGGATAACTCAATCTTCACTAGATTGCACTTCGCCAAAAACAAGTGAAAACCAAACAGGCGTTGGTATTCCAAGAGGGTGGATGTTCTCAAAACCAGTTATCTTCTTTGGTCCAAGTGTCGGGATCAGGCCAGCGGTAAAATTTTATGTTAATCTGAAGAAGTCTGAATACAGGTGAAGGGGGCGTGTTGAATGAGGGGACAATCCTCTCCATTTAGTTGTTGGCTTCTTTCCTTGAGCCTCTTCGAACAAATTGGAAGTTGCAGTTTCTGATGCGAGGTGAGTTTGGGCAGACATTCCAGGCTTCCAGTTTTCGTGTAAGATGCAGGGTTCATGACTTTTCATGTAAGATGCAGGAAATTTCAAGTCTTAATTTTTTTCGTTTTCGCTGTGTATAGACAGGGAATATGGTGAGTACAAGTGTAACATAATGTTTTGACATACCAGATTGGAGGATGAACTCTGAATTTTCTGGTGATCAAACTATTTTCGTCTTGACAGTATTTTTGCTGTTCAAATAGGTCAAACTTCCTTAGCTTGCACTACTTCAGCCACAAGAGACCACCCTACTGCAGTAGTTAATATTGCAGCACATTATCCGGTTGGTCACGGTCTCATTCCTATTTATCTTTGGTGGTCCACGAGTTAGTATCGGACATCTGCTCTGACTCAGCTATATTGGATTGAATACGACTTACGAGTGAGAGGGATGTGTTCAATTGAGGGCCAGTCCTCGCCAGTTACGTTTTGGCATCTTTCCTTGAGCCTCTCAGAACAGAAGGTAAGTTGGAGTTTCCGAAGAGAGGTGAGGGTGGGGATCCATTTGGGCAGACATTCCAGCTTTGGCCAGCTCTGAATACAGAGAAACCGGAGGGAGGTGCAGTACTGCATCCCTTCTGGTAGTTACAAGGATTTAAGGCTTCCGGGAAAGTGTTGCCCTGGTATCCCACTCGGTAACAGATTAGGACAGTCAGATATATGCTCCAACCATCCACTCACACTAATTAGTTTGGGGCACAAACTGACTCGCAGGAATCGCAGGGAAGACAAGAAGCAGGTTGGCAACAAATCCCTTACTTCGCCCAAACAATCTCCTTTAACTATGCCCTTAATCACAAATCTCTTTAATGTAATGTTTCTCGTGGCTGTTGATTGAGTCCTGCTTGGCAGCAGCATCCTCAAGAACAGCTTTGACGGTTTCGACAGTGTTCTGGCAGTCAGTTATAGAGCACATTGCCTGCATCTGATTCAATGTTTGGATGACAGTATGGATAATTTAAACTAAAAACAATCTGACAGTTCCAAATTGTGGGACTTGAAAGATTACAGTCTTGCTTCCTGCTGTATGAAATAGAAATGCAAGGTTTAAGAGGTCTGCCTATCTAAGATTATTAACTAATAGAATAAATGTTGAGTACAAAATACGAATGTTGCAGTAATTATTGTGTGAGACGGTCTCACATTACAAGACGGTCAAATGTATATTGAACACTTTTAATTTTTAGCGATAAATGAATGATTTTTAATAGAAAAAACCATCTCACGTTATGATACCATCTTATTCTAAAGTTTGTGCAAATGTTGAATTAAGTGCTGATTAAACAAACTCTGATTATTAACTAATGGAGTAACTATTGAGCAGGCTGTATGCTACCTTGGTAATACAAGAGATACACAGACCAATGTCAAAGATAATATAAAAGATACGGAGTACTCGGAGTACTCACCCCGACTATCAATTCTTTACGTTTGCTTTTGACAAAAGTATCATTGTTTATGGGGTTAATTGATATCTTATACCTTATATAACACAATTTTTCATATCTTATACCTAACATAATTTTTTTTTAAAACTTATACCAGAATTGAGCAAATCTTATATACTTAATACCAAATTACAACTCCGGTGGAAAAAAACAACGGATTCCGGCAGAATTCAAATTTTATCCCTAAATGATACATTTCTTTCCAAGTTTACCCTTTTTGTATTTTATATAAACATATTTCCTATCATTTTGTTCATTTTGTCTTGTTTCTTCTATCTTGCTTCTTTTTTTCCTTTCTTCTTCCCAGATTCCTTCAAATTAAATTACCAAATCTTGGTTTTTGATTCCATGAACTTAGGTAAGCTTTTTTGCGTCCTTTTTGCTCTCTGTTTTTTATCTCATATTTCAATATTTTCTTTGTCTCCTCAAAATTCGGCAGAAAACCCCCAAAATTGAATTTAGGGTTTCATGAAATATGATTTTTTCTTGTTATTTGCAGAAATGTCCAACACTTGTAACACTTCAAACAACTCCAAAATTCGAGGAAGGTGTGGATGTGGCGCGCCTTTGGTTTTAATGACATCGTGGACGAAAGACAATCCGGGAAGGCGTTTTTGGGGTTGCAAATTTTACAACACGGTGGCTGGTTTTCGTGGTTGTGGTTATTTCAGATGGTGTGACGAGTCGCAGAATGAATGGCAGAAAGATGTTATCAAACAATTGATAATGGATAAGAAAATATTAGAACTTGAGAATAACATGTTAAAGACGGAAAATACACATTTGGAAAAACAAACAAAGAAGTTAAAGGAGGAGATTGAGCTATTGAAGGAAAATTTGGTTGACGATAAAGTTAGGCCTAAGGAGAAGAAATTATCAAGGAGTAAAACACTTGACTGCCCTTGCACCATTGACGATAAACAACCAACCATTAGTCTTAAGTAAAACAACAATAGAACAACCAACTAATAGTCATCTATGATATTGACACTTGCTTGACTTCCTCTTATAACACTTGACTGCCCTTGCACCATTGATGCGCCCAATTCTTTTTGCGCTTTCCTCCTTGCAATATTCTCTCTGATCTTCTTCGACCACTCTGATGTGCTCTTTGCTCGGCTAACCCTAGCTGCTTGTTCATTTTGGTTGTTGGTCTTTGGAGGATTCTTACATGTTTTTGTGTTATGACCAAGAACACCACAATTTCCACATGCCCTTTGCCTTCTAGGCCTTTTCACTTGCTGATTACTTGTCCCTTCACCAGCCTCTTTCTTCCTTTTTTTATGACTTGGCCTTCCTGGCAGTTTCCTGTAGGGCGGTGGCAGTGGATCATCTACTCCAGTTACTTCTTCCCATTGCTTCATACCAGGCATAGGGGAAATGGATGGTGCATAGGCAGCTTCATAGGTTGTTCTTGAATATGCATCATGCACATAGTTCTTTGGGTGTCCTCTATTCTTGATTATGCAAGCCACTGCATGTACGCATGGTAGACCTGTCAACTGCCAATGGTAGCAACTACAACTCCTTTCTCTTAGATTGACAGCATGTTGATCACTTCTATATTCAACCTCATATTTATCAGATTGTGCCTCAAAAACTATACCCAACCTTGCTTCCTCAAGAGCCCAATCCAAGTACTTCTTCACATAAGGCATTTGTGTACCCTCCCATTTCCTTAAACCTTCTCTTTTTTGACAGTGTCTTTTCATGACATACCTTCTCATCCACTCCATATGTGTTAAAATTGGCTTATCCCTAGCATCTTTCAAAATCGCATTGAAGGACTCACACATGTTGTTGAGTAACATGTTGGACTTGCAATTCGGGGAGAATGCGTGCCTAGACCAGTGTTGGGGGGGGATGGCAACCAGGTATTCATATGCTGCCTGTGACAAATACTTCATACCTTCCATGTTTCTTTTAAATTGAGCCTTTGTAGTACATCTGGCTGCACTCCAAAAAGTGTCCTTGAACAATTGTCCTGTAAATTGTAGCTTAAAGTTCGCCCAAATATGTCTCACACAAAATCTCAGCTCAGCTTTTGGAGTCACCACCTTGAATGCATCTAGTAGTCCCTACAACAAAATAGATAAGTAACACATTGTTACAACTCAAGCCAAAACAGTCTGAGTATAGAAATAATAGTTACATATTGTTGTCAACAATTAACTAAGACAATAAACAACTAACAAACAAAAGAGTATAGAAAAATACATACTTTTTGTCTATCTGACATGAAGGTTAGGCCATCACCATCTTCCTTTCTCAAATCTTCAACAAGCAATCTCAAGAACCAACTCCATGTTTCCCCATTCTCAACTTCCACAACTGCCCAAGCAATGGGGTAAATATTATTGTTCCCATCTTTACCAACTGCCACCAAGCACATACCCGGATAAGCTCATTTCAAGTGACAACCGTCAACACCAACTAAAGGTCGGCAACCAGCTAAGAAGCCATCTTTCACAGCCTTAAAACAGATGTACATCCTTTGGAAAATAGGAGGAGGCCTTTCAATATTATCAACAAATACAATGGCAGTAGAACCATGATTGTACTGTCTAATTGCAGCCACATACTGCCACACCCTCGCATATTGTTCAGCTCCATCACCATATATAATCAACTTGGCTCTTGCTCTTGTTAGCCAAGACACACCATACTTAACCTCTATGCCTATGTCTCTGTAGACACGCCTCTGAAAAGCACTCAACTTCCAAGAAGGGTTCTCCCTCCAATCTTCAAGATATCTCTCAGCTAGGTACTCAGAGCTTACCTTACTAGTGTAACCAGTAAATTCACAAGTATGCCTAAGATTCATGGTTGAAATTTCCCAAAATTCTTCCGTATCTTGTTTTGTTGCATATATCCTAAATAGGCACCGACTTTTTTTTGGACACTTACAACCCACAAACTTACACCTAACAGTATTGAATTCACAAGGACACCTATTTCTGCAATAAATTGAGACTCTATCCCTTGCACTATGTAAGTAGTAAAAATCGTACCTATTATCAATTGAATGATGCACAAATGCCTTTCTCATAACATCCGCATCTGGAAATTTAAGACCAACTTGAAGTTTAACTTTTTTCTTAAAATTAAAATCGGTCTCAGGGTTGAAAACTGGTCTACTGTCTACCTCATCATCACTCCCTTGCAGACTTCTTAACTCATCAGAGTTATCATCATCACCACTATCAAGTACTTCACAGTCTTTCCCAAAGTTTAAGCCATCTGCAACTTTGTTCATGAAATCATCATCTTCAATAACTTCAAATAACTCTTCCTCCTCTAACTCTTCCTCTCCAATTCCAAACTTCACAAGCTCCTCAACATCTGATTCTTCATCATCAACAGCCTCAAATTCCTCCTCCCATTCTAAATCTTTGTCCCTTTTTTTCTTTTGCCTCTTTTGTTGCCCTTTGCACTTTTCTTTCACAACCACTTTTCCCTTTCCCTTAGCTTCAGCATTTTTTTTGGCACCATTCAACACTGCCCCAGATCTCCCTACCTCTTTTTTGTGATTTCCAACAGCTTCCTTTACCCCAAATCCAACTACCTCCTCTTTGTTCTGGTTCACACCACCTAGCTTCTTTTTCTGATTCACAATAGCTTGCTTTCCCTTTTCTTTCCCTTTGCACTTGTCAAATAATTTACCAATATTATTAAGAACCTCAAAAAATTCAATAGGATCATCCTCTTTATCCCTATTCTCATTCACCTCAGGTACAACTTTTGATTTCCCTTTGTCAGCTTTTCTACATACTAATTTTGAAGGTCTTTGGAGTGGATTTTGTAGTGGTACTGTGGTGTGTGAATAATCAATAGTGAGTGGGATTTGGCTTGTTATATGAATGTTAGAAGGGTTTTGAGACAACTTTCTTGGACTTCTCCTTAAAGGCACTTCACTAATGGGTTTGTTTTTTGGAGGAGTTTTTTTACAAGGCTCGTATTTTTCAGAGTGATGGGAAATTGATGCTCTCTTTGTGGGGTCCACCTCAATGGGAACTTTTTTTGTGGTGATCCATAAATCTATGTCACTGTTCTTATCTTTTGACTTTAATACCTCACTTACCTCCTGCCAAGTCTTTAAAATTGTCCTCTCAGTGGATACATCTCTACCAAATTTCCAATACCACACAAATGGCGCCTCATTCTTGCCAACCAAATTATATGCAGCAGTAGAAATAAACCCATATGTCAACTTCTGAGACAAAATCCCAGCCATTAATTGCATTCTACCTCCCACATACTCTATTTTATTATTGTGAACTTCAAACACACCACCGTAAAACATTCTCAAATTAACTTTAAGATTTGCTTCCATCCTACAAACCCAGTGGACATCAATAAATTAGAGGAAAATTGAAAAAAAGACTAACAGTTACTAGAAAAGTATGACTATACTGGTAAGGGCAAAACAATAACAATTCTCACGCAGCCACCAAAAGAGTACCCAACAAGCGTCATTTAGTTCCTACTCTAACTAGCAGCTTCCTAACAGACCCGACCTATCGAAATGACGATGACACGCCAATCGGACAGGCTAAGCATTTTTTGCGAAATTTTAATATTAAATGAACATACCTGATCAGTATTGATTCCAGTAGTTATATCCAAGAAGATTGATTCATGGTAGATGATTGATTTAGGGGTTTTAATTTGTGAATTGGGGATTTTTTCTTTGTTTAGGGTTTTTAATTTGGGAAATGGGGGATTTTTTTGTCGGTGGTATAGAAATAAGAAAGGGGTTGAGAGTTTAAAGTTAAGTGTGTGGCTGAGTGTATTACAAGGGCAAAACGGTCATATTTAGTTGTTTTCCACCGGATTTGTAACTTGGTATTAAGTATATAAGATTTGCTCAATTTTGGTATAAGTTTTAAAAAAAAATTATGTTAGGTATAAGATATGAAAAATTGTGTTATATAAGGTATAAGATATCAATTAACCCTTGTTTATGTTCAAAACGGAAACGTAAAGAAATGACTTGACACCCAAATAAGGAAAACTAGAAAATAATCGGGACACGTGGAGTAGTGAAGTAATGTATAGAAGATGGGTCACCATTCACAGAAAGAGGAAGATGGCCTGGCTGATGATGCAATGCAATTAAACTTACTAAAAATAATTGTAAATAAGAAGCTTAAGGTAATCAAACACTTTGGATTAGCAATCTCAGACAATGAGACCAACACCATTTGATCCATAAATGATAAATGAAGCTCTAACTCTTATTGGTCCAACAATTATATTTACTTCCCGATATGCCTCCTCACTCGAGTGCCCATTGAGCTCGAATTGAGGGCACTCTTTTGTGAGTCGTAGTAGGAGAATGGTTTCCTCCATTTTGTACAAAAATCACCCGAAATTCACTTGAGCGACGAGTGAAAACCGTGAGGAGGTCGGCATTTTGGTCCCTTTGTAGCTATTGGCTTGGTTCATAGTCAAATCTTGTGTAGTGTTGCGAAAAAACTCGAATATATTTGGCTAATTTTCCCCCTTTCCCGCGTTAGAATTTGTTTCTTTGGCAATCTTTTTTATGTCACATTGTTTGGCTTGCGCTAAATTTAGGGGATTGGCATCTTGCTATTACTTTGAGACGGTATTTCTCACTTTCAAATGTTTGTCTAAACCGTGGCCTTGACCGCTTAGATGAGGAAAGCGAGTCACCTTTGAAAAATGCTTCCAAATTTAAAGTTTCAAGTTCTTCATTGATTGGTTGTGTAATACTCCGTATTTCAGTTGGTGTACTCGGTCGAGTATGGATTACTCGGCCGAGTGCACTTGACCGAGTAAACCGGTTTGACGATTTCTAATTTGGGAAAAAACCAAGGGTTTTGTTTATAAGGTTAAGTCTTTTTCTCATTTCATTTTACCATCTCTAAAACCTATTTCTAAACCTAGAGAGAGGGAGAGAAAGAGTTTGGCGATTCCTTAAGTGATTGGAGATTTCTCATCTATTTCAACCTATTTCGACTCCTCTTATTGTAAGTCGATTTCATTCAATTGTTTACGCTCTTTTAAAGTTTTCTTCTTCGAAAAGTTTACAAAGAGAGTCTTATTTATTTGAAGTCTAGTTTATGCATATCAAATTTCGTAGCTGTTATGAAATATCTTTAGATATTATATGGATGTTCATATATTACCATATCTTTAAGGATATTCTATTACCATATTACGATGTACTCTTGTATTATATATACCCCTCCCCATGAATAAAGCAATACACCTTTTCTGCTCTCTACATTCTCTATATTATTCATAACACGTTATCAGCATGAATCTCTAACCCTAATCTATATTCACCGAAACGGTAAGAACTTGGTAAGACATCCTAATTTAATTCCCTAAAACTAGTTCGGCCGTTTTTTATTTGCATGTCACATGTTCTACTTTACACTTTGCATGTCCAGATCTTGAAACTAAATTTGACTTATAATGGAATAATAACACGTTGTGTTTTATGTTATCAAATCTTTGCACTCACACTTTGTTACACGGACTTTAACTTGCCCTTATGCTTCTCATCTTATAATTATCATTATTCTGACTTGTTTTATTTTATTTATATAGTTAACATGTCGAATCTTACGAAACTTGATTTTGCGGCCTTGGATATCTCTGGAAACAATTACTCTGAATGGGTTTTAGATGCTCAAATGCATCTTAAGGCTTATAGCCTTGGGGATGCTATTAAAACTGACAATACTGCATCTGAACAAACTAAGGCCAAGGCCATGATTCTCCTTCGTCGCCATTTACACGAAGGACTCAAATTTGAATATTTGACTGTGCAAGATCCTCAGATCTTATGGCAAAACCTTAAAGAAGGTATGATCACCTTAAAACAGTCATTCTTCCACAAGCAAAATTTGATTGGGTGAATATAAGGCTGCAGGATTACAAATCCGTTATTGAGTATAACTCAGCCATGCACAGAATCGCTTCACAGTTATCTCAATGTGGAGAAAAGATATCTGATGCAGATATGTTGGAAAAAACATATCAAACGTTTCATAGCTCATAGTTACTGCTTTCACAGCAGTACCGCCAGAGAGGATTTAAAAGGTACTCTGAACTAATAGCATGCTTAATAGTGGCTGAGCGGAATAACGAAATCCTGTTGAAAAACCACCATTCCCGTCCTACTGGTACTGATCCACTACCAGCAGTGAATACGACATTTTCTGGTCCATTCCCTGAAGTGAATGCGACAAGGTATGATAATAATTCGGGTCCCACCAGAGGTGGTGGCTCTGGACGTGGACGTGGACGAGGAAATTATCGAGGTGGTAGAGGTGGAAAATTTAAAAGGTCATATAACCAAAGGGATGGTCCATATGAGAAAAATGAAAAAGATGTTGAAAATTCATGTCACCGTTGTGGTAGTATAGGTCATTGGGCTCATACTTGTCGTACGCCTAAACATCTTGTGGATATCTACCAGCAGTCTCAAGAAAATAACAAAGGGAAGAATATAGAAGCAAATTTTACTGATGAGCATGACAATTTTGAGACAAATTATGTTGATGGTGATAGTACTCTACCTGTCTATTCTGGCAAATATTTGGATTTGGATATTTCAGGTTTCCTTTCACACCCTGATGAAGAAACTGAGGATTTTATTGGAGACAAGAGTGTCTAGAAATTAGACAAAATTTTATTCATATTAATAATTTAGTTTTCTATTTCGTTTGGTTTAGACGTTGTTTTGCTTTCGGATATTGTCAAATGTGTTTGTTACGTTTATAATTAACCGTCTGTTTCTTGACTACTTCGTAACAGATTAACAACAACCCCCCAAACGTACGTACCCATAAGCTTAACATAGTACTAAATTAATCATGTCATACGCTAGTGGATGATAGATGTCATGCAGTCAACATTTGTTTTCCGAAAAGATCAAACAACAGATTACGTACATTAATGGTGCATCTTGGATTACGTACGCGGCTATATAGTTTTACATACATTAATTACAGGATATCATTGTAACATTGTGTGCATTTTATCTCTTTATTTGCATGTTACGCTTATAATGCCGTTTAATGAAACGATATGTGTTTATTTCTTTGTTCTTATTGTTTTACGTATGTATTTTATATATCTAATATATGTACACAATTATGAGAGCTACACCTGAAGATGTATGCCTCGTGAATGATAAGAGTTTTGTGCAGTTTAATTTTCATGCACTAGTAAACCAGAAGTTTACAAATAAAACAATTTTATTGTTTGGCATGACCGGTGTAGCCATCCCGGATCATTAATGATGCGAAAAATCATTGAAAATTAATTTGGAGAACTAGAAGATTCTTCAAACTAATGATTTTTCATCTGCTACTTCTACATAAGGCAAGACCATTATTACATACAATTATGAAAAGGATACAAAGTATATATCCATAGTGGACCATTTAGATATTTTATGGTTTCAATTGATGCATCACTAAATGGTCACACATTTCTTTGTTGACAACTCGCAACCTGGATTTGCGAGAATATAAGGTCTAAATTGCCTATTTTCAGCATGGGGGCATGCAATTTTGCATAAAGTAGCATTATTTTTGCATCAGGCCAACAAGTTATCTACTACTGAAGAGATTTATTTACAATCATCTTGATGAGTAAATCTTCCCAACATTAGGGGGAGAAAATAACAACTGGTAAAAGAGATAAGTTGGAATGAATTATCATTATCTCAGTTAGATGCCTTCACTGATCTAAAAGGCGTGATAAAATCACATATACCAGCTGTAAATGCTCCAGCTAAGAAAATGTCCCTAAAGGACTTCTACTTGCAAATGGGTCTTAAGACACGCATGGAGCGTGGTAGACCAATTGGTTCCAAATATAAAAATCCTCGAATACTAAATGGAGCAAAGGTTTATGATGGCAATATTGAGGATAAGATAGCTTTTGTAAAGCCCCCCATGAAAAAAAAAGGTTGGAGACATGACTAATGATATTAATCTAGAAGAGATTCAGGTACCTGAAAATAATGATTATGAAGAGATCTCGATAAATCATATCATGTCAAGACAAATATGGAACCGAAATAAAATCGACGTCGATAAATGGTGTTTTTTTGAATTTATGTAGCGCTTGATATTATGCATGAAAGAAAAATGAGGATCATGAACCTCAGTCTGTTGATCAGTGCAGACATAAAAATTGATTGGCCACAAATGGAAAGATGCTATTAAAGCAGAATTTAAATCATTCCTAAACGGGAAGTGTTTAGGCAAGATATTATTTCGCACACTTAGTTGAGTAAAGCCCGTGAGCTAAAAATGGGTATTAGTGCGAAAAAGAAACATATATGGTGAAATAGTCAGATACAATTCTCATTTAATTGCAATAGTTTACCCGATATGTTATTTCTATTAATCTCTTAGCAGGATATAGTTCTTGTCCAAAGTGGAATTTACCACGATATTTTTGAGGTACGTATAATATGGGTTTTATATTATTTTGTTACATACAACACAGAGTTAGTTGGTACGTTTGTTGCATAAATAAAACCATTATACACTAATGCATTGTTGATTGACACATCATTTGGGCTTGTAATACGAGCTGCCATGTCAGCGGCTACTTAGAAGATTAATATATGTATGATATTTGAAAAAATAATTAAAAAAATATTATTTTTATTACTTTAAACTTCAAACACAATGAAAAATTTAATTTTATATAATTTTATAACTTTTAAAATAAATTAATTCTTAAACTAAAATTATTTTCTATAATTATTAAAATATAATTAAGAGTTTTTTGTCAAAAACTACCTTATATTTAGGTATATTTGTAAAAACACTACCTTAAATTAATTTTTTTGTTTTCTACTACCTTTGTTTTCTTTATTCTTGATCAATAACTACCTATACTAAGAAGATAGACGAATTTGGTCATTTTTCTAACTTAAATCTATCTCCCATGTCGCTTTTATGTTTTAATCTTACTTATGTACGATTTTGGCAATTCATAATGTACTTACGTTTAACTTTAGTAGATGTTCGTAGTTATTAATGAAATGCGAAAACATATATTTTGCTTATTTGAAGTTAAATTGTTGGTTGAATGAAGTTGATTATTGTTGTTTGATATTAAGCGAGTCATGAGAGATAGGTTAATGTCGCTAAATCGACCAAATCTTGTCATACTTGCAGCATAGGTAGTTTTTGACCAAAAAAAGAGAAAACAAAGGTAGTTTAAAGCAAGAAAAATAATATAAGGTAGTTACAAATACCCCTAAATATAAGGTAGTTTTTGACCAAAAAAACTCTATAATTAATGTAAATATTTAATATTATTAAAATATTACACTACTACAGTTGAGCACTTGGGTCACGGCTAAATTCGTGGCGCAAGTGCTAAATTCCTGTGGCTAAAGTACTTTGCCACTGGAATACCTTTCGTGGCGCAAGTAGTCGTGGCTAACAAATAGCCACGGGAAAAACAACAATGTGGCTAGAATTAAATTTTTAGCCATGGAATCCTTCGTGGCTAATAACTCCCGTGGCAAAACACTTATTTGTGTGACCAAAAATAATTCCTGTAGCAAACGAAAATATAAAAAATAAATAAATAAAATATTATTTTTTATTCATAATGAAAAATTTTTCACATATGGAAACGTGTCATGTTTTGGTACTTGTTTTGCCAGTTAACTCGATTCATTCGATCGCTTCTTGCATTCACCAGTCATGCTCTTATGCGAATCGGGGAAACGTGTCATGTTTTGGTACTTGCTTTGCTAGTTAACTCGATTCATTCGATCGCTTCTTGCATTCACCAGTCATGCTCTTATGCGAATCGGAGATCCTTCCCAGGAGGTCACCCTCACCTGAGCACGCTTAACTTTGGAGTTCTTGTCGTGAGCTGCCGAAATCGAAACTTAACTATGTTGATATAGTTAGCACTTTGAATCCTTTTCAAATGAGTTTTTTTTTTTCAAAACTACCTTTTCTATTATTTAATGGAAAAAAATTACATGATTTATATATTTTTGCGGAAAAAACATTATTTTTGCCAAATTACTCGAATTTTCAATGTTGACCGCCCAACTAAGGATTCCGGGAGATCATTTTTTGCCCGAGTCAGCAAAACCATTTTCTCCAAACTAAATTTAATAGTGTTTTCTTAATATATTTTTTAAATTTTTTCATTTGTCGATTTTCTTATTTTAATTTCTCTTTTACCTATCTTTTCATATATGTTTTTACGCAAATTCTATTGTATGACCGTCGTATGTGCAACGAGAAAAATTTAATCACATTTTGCTAAGTAGTGATCCCTTTTGGGTATCAATGGCCACTTTTTAGTACTAAAAAATGACTAGGTCACTATTAACACAACAATGGTCACTTTTTTTTCATCAAAAATTTCACATTATTTACACATTTGAACTTATTATTATAATGTCTACTTTATTTCTCTATGTGATGCGTTCATTTTCAATAAATAAAAAATTTCTATATCGATTTTTCTTTTTTTTGTGATTTTTTTCAATATTTATTTTTTTCTTTAATGATTTATTGGACAACCTTTTTTTTACTTTCATTGTTCAGCGTACTTTTTTATTTTTTTCATTTTTTAATATAATTTTCTTTACTTTTTTAAGTCACAAAATTCTCCAAAATTTATTTTTTAGCAATTTAAATTTTATCTCATATTCAAATTTTCTCTGTAAATATGTTACAAATAAAGTTATAAATAAATTTTTGAATGAAAAATTTGACAATATATTACTTTTAGACTTCTCAATGATAGGTGATAATAAGTTACTTATTTAATTTGATATACTATGTCCTTAAATGTCACGTGGTCTTTTAATAATGTTATTCAATATTATAAAGTTTTAACAAGAAAAGATAAGACAATTTATGAGAAATTCATGACTATAATTAATAAACAATTTAAGAATGTTATTTAATATTATAAAGTTCTAACAAAATAAAAAAATTAAGACGATAACAATTTTCTCTCCTTGTGTATGATTTTATAAAAGTTTTAATTTCCTACTAAACTAAATAAAACAATACCAAATATTTATTAAATTAATCAAAATATTTTCAAGATTTTATTTTTAATTTAATTTTCATATTATCTATATCTGATTAAGTTTCATTCAGGTTTTGTATTTTTTTTGGATATTCTCTCGTGTATCCCTGTACTTTTTTATTTTCTCTCGTGTACCTCTCTTTTTTTGTAAAAAAACTTTGAATAGCAATAACTCCTATCTACGACGTCAGAAAACGGTAAATTTTTTTTTCATATTGTACGTCTTTACGAGATCTTCGGTTTGAAAATTAAAAAAATCATTGTTTTTTGAATTCTTATTCGGGAATTATGATCGGTCAAAGTCCATTGACGAAATAAACTTTTACTGACTAAAACTCCTGTTACAATTTCCGAAAACGATAATATTTTTTTCCAAACCGAAGATCTCGTAAAAACGTACAATATGAAAAAAAATTACCGTTTTCTGAACTCGTAGATAGGAGTTATTGCTAGTCAAAAATTTTTTACAAAAAAAGAGGGGTACACGAGAGAAAATGAAAAAGTACAGGGGTACACGAGAGAATATCCCTTTTTTTTTTACAAAAAGTGCAATGTTTACGTTTACCTTAACGTAAAATATGAAGAAAGTAGCAAATTGCCCCCAAACGTTTGGGGCAATGTGCAAATTGGCCCCAAATATTTTAAAATGTGTAACATACCGCCAATCATTTTTTTTAGTATTCTGACTATTCTACATCTACTACCACCCTCTCCACCACCATTCAACACAATATTTCACCCCATGTCTCATCTTAACTCTCCTCTCCCGATCAGACCACCACCATAACCCTACTTATCAGAGTTCACATGTAAATCTATTCATTATGAATCATGTCAAGTTTAGTATAATTGAAGGTGTAGTTCAACTAGCGATAACTACACCTGTTTCACAAATAACTAACTATATCAATTGAATTTGTTGTGCACTACAACTAACAATCATAAATCTTATTATAATTTGTATAGCCCATGATCTTGGGTGTGTCCCCCCGTATAAGGTTATACTATCTGCCAATTTTGTACATTTTTCCCACTTTATGTGTAATTTGTTCCATTTATAAATACACTTTGATTATTAATCAATTATGTTGTTCTAAACTTCCATCCTTGAGAAATTTTGCTTTTACATTGTAAGTTATACGCCACATGGTTTGAGAGATTAGGTTGGATTGTTGGATTGCTTGTTATTGTTGTGGTCTGACAGGGAGAGTACAGTTATAGGATGGGACATGGGTGGAGGATTATGTTGGATGGCGGTGGGGAAGGTGGCAGTAGACGTAGAATTGGCGGAATATTAAAAAATGATCGATTTGCACATAATGTCAAGCGTATGAGGGCATATTGCACATTTTATAACATTTGGGGTAATTTGAACACTGCCCCAAACGTTTGGGGGCAATTTGCTATTTTCCCAAATATCTTTATTTAAGTCTGAAGAAATTTACGCCACGGGTATTTATTACTAGCTTCGTGGCTAAGCAAATATTTTGCCATGAACAAGATCTAAGTCGTGGCTAAAAAAAATTGGCCACGGAATAATTTGTGGCTAAATATAATTTCGCCACGGGTATCACATAGTTCGTGGCAAAAATGATTATTAGCCACGATCGTAGCCTAAACCGTGGCGCAATTGACTTTGCCACAGGAAAGTTGTCCCGTGGCATAAATTTTTTGCAACGTAGTGAATGAAATTTTTCCCGTGGCTAAAGAAAATTTAGTCACGAATTAAAAATTCTCGTGGCATAATTCGTGGCGCAAGAGTCAATTTGTTGTAGTGTTAATATCAAATATAATTAGTCTTTAAAAATATTTTTCCTACCTATAAAAACCGTTAGCTAGACACTAATTGTTGACCCATACTTTGACCCTAACCCGATCCGTGACTCGTATATAAGTCGCCCGTATTTGACATGACCCGCACTTTGAACCGACCCATATGATTCGATCTGTTTGACAGGTCTATTGAAATATTTAGAAGGCATAGAGGATATATTAATCATGAATTATGATAATTATTATCTATAACATAAATCTAGGAAATACGAAATATTATTTGACCTTTTAAATTTGAATTTAATGTTAAAAAAGGAAGTAATAATAAAAGATATGGAAACAAATGCTTTTGTTAATACACTACGTTTGTTGCTTTAATATAACCATTATACACTAATGCATTGTTGATTGACACGTCATTTGGGCTTGTAATATGAGCTGCCATGTCAGCGGCTACTTAGAAGATTAATATATGTATGATTTGATCATACAACAATTATGTGACAAATTAATAAACAATATACACTCAAGTTATTGAGTAATATTTTACCATTACATCAACAAATAATGGGTGTCATAGTAACTAGTTAGTTAAATTTACAACCTCTTGTAAATATAACTAACTAATTACCTATAGCTCAAAATATTTATAAAACCTCAATTTAATTTAGTAAATTACCATTTAATTTACTAAATCGAATCTTATTTAATCACATTATAATAAGATACAATATCCAACTCACATAAATAAGGGATAAATTAATCTGTATCGAATACCATTAATTAATTAATTATTTGGGTCTCATCCTATAGGTGTGACGCGACCTAAAGGGATCAACTGATCACCACCGTCAAACGACAGTAACGTCAAACTCTAGTCAGCCAATCGTTACCGATTAATGTTGATCAGTTGACTATATAATGTATTCTTATTATGAGATTTAATTATGTGATCGCACTATTGTTGAGGACACATACCCCAACAAAATCATCCCCTTAATTCACATGAATATGTTAAATAAGTCTCTAAGCTTACAAAATCAGAGGCTCATCATGCTCAACTACCAATTTTTACTCAAAGATAAACAAAATTAATTCAAGAAATGAAAGTGTAATTACATTCTTAAGATCATCGTCTTACACCTTTGTCTAACTCTCCCTTCTTAAGCTTAATCCACCTTATTCTAACTGATAAGTGCATAATTTGTATACTCTAACCCCTTTGTTAGCCTCGTTTTACATGTCATTTAGCACTTATCTTTAGTGTTTTGAGCTAATATTAGTGTTTCTAGCTTCTTTTGCTATATTGACATGTTTTGTAGGAAATATGCGCAAATGTGCTAAATACTACAACAATTGGATCAAAATGGAGCATAATAGGAACAAGGCTAAGTCAAGAGCAAGAATTGGGCTAAGTGTTGAAGCTTGCATGGATTTTGCATGGTTTAATTGTTGGATTAGTAAGGAAACTGCAAATAAAGTCAAGCCCAACTCTAAAGTCAAGCAAGCATGGAAATAATGGAGCATTGACATTAATATTGTGGATGGACCAACAAATGCAACATTTTACAAAAGTGAAAGTCAAATCCATATTACAAATGTCAAAAGTAGTAAATGGAGTACTTGATGCCCAAGGAAGGTAGTGAATGATATACTTGATGCCCAAGGAAGTGCATTCACGAGCATTCATTCAAGCAATAAGGGCAAGAGGACGGTTTCACTTAGCATTTAACCGAGAATTGAAGACAAAGAGCCTCGGGAGGCATGCCCCCGATCGGGGTTGATGGTCCCTATCGGGACGGTCTCTTTCTAAGTCGGTTATGTGACTCCTCCACTTCTTACGTTACTCCCTTCATTTCCTATAAATAGGGAGTTGATCCGAGGGCAATGCATCCATTCCTACACAATCTCATTACATATATTCTCTCTTAATTCTCTCCTTAGTTTAGTAGTAGTTTAGTTTAGATTAGATTAGTTTTACATTTTGTTATGAACATTTCCATTATTAATCTCTTATTCAAGTTCTATTTCTATTCAAGCATTTGTTCTTCATTTCATTTCCAATTCCATTTGTTAAGGTAATTTCTATTATGTTTATGTTGTTTATTTCCCTTGTTTGCATTTCTTGTTTAAATATGTTAGAGTAGATTTCCTTGTCTAGGAACAAGGGGAAGCATGTTACAAAAGTAATTTCAATATGACATAATTGATAAACATAAAATATTGTTCATATATTTCTAGCACATGCTCTTTTTGTTCACATTAATCGATGACTAAAATGCGCAATTAATCATTAGTTAAATTGCTTGTCCTAAAGTCGAGAGGCACGGGATTTAAGTAGAACAATGGCATGTTGTTAATAGAATGACTTAATCATATCGAGAGATCGTTAGACTTTTCTATTCATTTGGTTTATATTGAT
>JAGPOY010004688.1:0-10283 GCA_018983105.1 Silene uniflora | reverse complement strand
AAAATATAACATTTGATTATGTATGGAATTTCTGTTATCCTAATTTAACACAACACTAAAAACCGAGAGTTTAATTCAAAATACTCAAAAATATGAAATAACTAATTTTTCGTTTCGTTTTATTCAATGAAACTATCATTTTTTTTATATTTTATATATATAAAGAAACTCAATGCATAGTACATACATTTTTATTGTCCGTCTTATAATTTTCCCGAACTAAAAATTAACCCAACTTAATCGACCCGTGCTGTAGCACGGGATCTAAACTAGTTATCTAATTAATTAATTAATTACAAATTCGTAATTAGTACGGTATTACAAGTGAGTTTTTGATTACCATTTGGGTGCATCAAGGTTCCGCTCTTAGTAATTTTCTCCTTGCTATAATCATGGACGAGTTGCCAAAGTAAATTCAAGATGACATTCCTTGGTGTATGATGTTTGCAGATAATATTATGTTAATCGATGAGTAGAATGAAGGACTCAAATGGAAATTGGAATTATGGCGGAATATTCTGGAATCTAGTGGATTTGGATTAAGAAGAAGTAATACTGGGAATTAGGAAGGCAGGTTTAGCGAGGTCGGATCAGAAGTAGAAAATCGGGGACAATCACTTTTCACTTTTGATGGGAGGGTAATTCAATTATCGTTTTTTTTTTTTTTTTTCGAAAATAGGGTATGTATATTATTCAAAAGAGAAAATTGTTGATTACAACCTTTTATAAACCACTTTTCGCAAATTACAGCCTTATATAATTTTTTTTGTAAATTACAGCCAAAATATCACTTTTCTTCTAAAATTGCACCAAGGTGAAGTTTCCGGTGAATTTTATCAAAATCTGACCGATATACCCTTTCCTATTTAAAAGCCTACTTCCCCATATCATATTATTTTACCCCTTCTTTAATCATTCTTCTATACACCCCCTAAAGCCTCCCTACTATGTCCAGAACTCCAGATTGAAGAAGCAATGGATCAAACCAATATATGAATAAGCATGAAGTTACAAGTCCCTGATAATTATCTATCAAATATGTCTAATTCCTCCCCTTACATCTAATCCCATAAAGGTTGTCAAATATGTCGTCGTATCCCTGTTAATTATTTGCTTCTGCATCATATCAACACACAAAGACCATATCGTCTACCTTCCCTTTCACCCTTAGAAACTCAAGCGTGTAGTTACAAGTCTCGAACCTCGGTGGTACGGACAATATGGGGTAAATCCGCAATAGTCTTGGAAGTAATCAAAAGTCATGTTGGGGTCAGAAATTGACGGTAAAACCTCCAGTATCCTTTCAGATCAGAAGAAGCGTTGTATTTTTGGCATGTCATCACCAAATTGAACACGTGTTACCGAAATTGAAGAACCCTAATTTTCTTAATTGGGGAAAATTGATCCACAAGATATAAAAGATAGATAATCAAAATAATGGAGTTCAATTTAATTGATTAGGGTAAATTTAAACAAAAGGGGTGAATTGGATTAGGTATGTAATATTGTTGAAAAAATGGAGAATTAGAGAATCTTGGAGTTGTGAAATATGATGAAGGGGATGAACATCAGAGAAGATAAGGGATGAAGATAAGGGCATTTTCGTCCAAAAAGATGAATTTAAGTGACAATAATTCAAATTTGCATCAATTTTCCATCGAAATAAATCGTTTGGCTGTAATTTATCATCAGAAGTGATATTTTGGCTGTAATTTACAAAAAAAAATTATATAAGGCTGTAATTTACGAAAAGTGGTTTATAAAAGGCTGTAATCAACAATTTTCTCTATTCAAAAAGATGTAGAACCAAATGAGGATGTGGTCATGTGGCTCATAAGATTAACGCAAGGTGGTTGAAGTGGAACAACGTCAAAAGGAAATGTGAACCCCAATGCCTTATAGACTAAGGGGTAGATTTGACAGCACGACAATTAGACCCCGTTGTATGGCTCTGAGTGCTTGGTTGTGAAGCACAAACACGTTCATAAGAATGCGACATAAATGCATATGCTACGAGCCTACGATTTAAGTGTGGCCATACAAGGAAGGGACGACTTATACTTGAGGCGGTTAGAGAGAAGGTCAAAGTTGCCTCAATAGAGGATAAGATGATGAATCGAACAAATTAAGACGGGTTGTACATGTGAAAAGGAGGCCGATTAATACCCTAACTCCTTAAGTATGCGACTCTAAAAGTGGGAAATATAAAAGATTGTGAGTGGCAGAAGTAGACCTTAAAGAAATGGAGTAAAGGTGATTGAGAATGATATAATATTTATCACAAATTCTCATTTGTAATTTGTGACAGATATATCCGTCGCAAGCTTGCGACGGGTCAAATACTACCCATGTGGGTAGATAAGACAAAAACATAATGCCTAGAGTAGGGAATAACAATCTGTTGTGTCTTATCTATCCACATGAGTAGTACTTGACCCGTCATAAGCTTGTAAGTTGTGACAGATATACCCGTTACAAGGGAGACTTATTGAATATTTATTGGGATTGTCAAAGATATTGTTATGGAGAGAACACTACAAAGAGAAATGATACGGGATAAGCTTGATTCCGGTCTAAACAGTAGATCGACCAATCAATCTGGTAATTTCATGTCTTTGGTAAATGATATATTCTGATAGCATATTAGTCGGAATCTACTGTTTTTGTTGTAAGAGCAATTCAATTTGTATATGAAAATGATATAATTGTCATATAATCTGGTAGTTATTAAACACATTTTCTTAAATCTGCTAATTTAATCCGATAATCCACTCTGCTGCCAAAATACCGTAATTAGTTAAGTGACACTACCGCTATCTATCATTATAAATCTGCTTCCGTTTCCTGCCAAACAAAACCTTAAACTAGTTTAACAATAACATTCCTTAAAAAATAAAAAATTACTCCGTATAAAACTACTATAACGGCTGAAGAACGAGTGTGTTGCTTGATACTCCGTAGTTGATAGATTAGCACAAAAAGGTCGGTCTCCCGCCAATATTAAGCGCGTATCATCAGACCAAATTCCTTTCGCACTAGATTAGGATTTAGGACCGTTTGCTGAGGACTTTTATTTTCTAGGGTTTCGCTGTTCTTTCGGTAAAATCTCTACAATTCTTGATCGTTTCACGATTTCAATTCCAATTACAATGACTGGTAATCTTTTCGCTACTTAATTATTACTCTTTATGCATTCAATTGATGTTTCTATTCTTCTAACTTCATTCAATCTCGCTTTTTCCCTAATTTTTCCGATTGCAATTGTTTGTGATTAATTTGATGTTTTTTTTTTGGCAGACGAGAAGATTTTGTTGGATTTGACTGAAGAAACCTTACAAAGCATGGAAGTCGGCATGGCGTTTCGCGATTATGTAATTAATCTCTCTCTATTTTCGAATAATTTAGGTTAAAGTAGAAATTGAAGTTATTTCTCAGCATGTAACTGTTTCGGAGAGGCGATTTCTGCTTATTGCAACTTCAGAATTAGTCTCTCCTTTGATAGTTTTGTTGTTTAATCTCTTAGTTTGATTCGAATAATTCAGCATAAGAGTAGAAATTGAAGTTATGCTTGTGATTGTTTGGGCGAAACGATGTATTTTGAATTCTCTCAGTTTTATTCGAATAATTTAGCTTCAGAGTATGAATTGAAGATATGTCTCAGACTCTCCGCTTGTGAATGTTGAGAGTGATTTCTTCTTATTGCAACTTTAGATCCGTTGTTATTTAGCTAGTATCAGGTTTGCATTATCAGGTTTCAGGCCTTTATAGTTTTAAGGTATGGTCACATAATTGAATGCCATGCTGTTGCGTTATATGGAGTATGGCGGTGCCTATCACTCAGCCAATATACGTGGGGGATATTTGCATTAAACATAACATAGGAGGTTTGGAGCGAGTAGTCGTACGTCTATATACTTGATTACTTTGTCGGAGATTGAATTATTATTGTGAGTCTTAAGTGATGTGGTAATTTGTGTTGTTGCCAGAGTGGAAGAATCAGTTCAATGGACTTTCACAGGGTCTCAAGTTACTTGGTCACAGCGAGTGATGATGAGTCGATCCGATTGTATGATGTTGCTAATGCGACGTATGTGTTTCCATCCTTTAACCTGATGTTAAAATCACGTTTGTACATTCATGTTCGTGAAGTGTTTTCTTTTAAATGTATGTTGATCTATGTGCCTGTGTTTGTTCGAGAGTTCTGTAGGAACACACCGTCAGTTATCCATTTTTTAAAAATAATGACTTCTTACTGTGTGTAATTAGAATATAGTCAATTAAGCACTTCTGTAGATAATATTTTAGGTGCTAATATCTGCTCACTACTCACTAGTATGGCTCAGTCAGCGAACATCCCCATCAAAGCTAAATGATTAGCTAGACGAGTGAACAGAAGGCCAGTGCAACGTTTTTCTGGACTAACCATGTTGATCACTTACCGAGTTACAGTTTGTAGTTCACCTTATTAAGGATTTGCCAAATAAGGGCAATTATATGGTATATGGTTGTAACCTGGCAGTATTTAACTCTCCGAAAATGCGTTGTAATTAGTTCCTATGGTAGTGAAAGGTAAAGTTGCTACCTCTACACCTCCCATATCTCTATTTATTGTTTTATTGTATCCAGCCATCCAGGGGGAGCTGTGTACATTTATCTCTTTAGTTGGTTGTCATGACATCTTTCTTCTTTCCCTGCATCCATAGTGAACTAATTGCAACTCAACTGTGTTTGACAAGACTCAAGATTTGTTCGTAGAGTGTAAAGAAATTTTGGTAATATTCTGAAGAGTCTTTGTTAAATTAAATGTAATATTAGTAGAATTGACAAGCGTGGTGGCTGGATGGAATTTGGCAAGTGATCTATGCTTATTTATGTGCATTCTCCTATCTTCTACTTGTTCGACTTGTATGTATTTTGCACTTTTTTATTTTATTTTCTTGAGGTGAAGGCTTGGGAACTTACAATTTTTTGGAATATTTCTACTTTGTTGCCTCGATGTTTGTTTGGCTAATTCCATTTGGTGCCCTGGGTTTGACTAATTCCACTTTGGTGACCTGACATTTAACATATCTCGCACTTTAGTGACATCACTTTATCATTTTGAAACATCGTTAGTTTAGTTGAAATTTGACTAGTTTGTACCTTAGATCGCCAAAGTGAGGAAATTTATTTCAGGTCATCAAAGTGCGAGATATGTTAAACCTCGTGGCACCAAAATTGATTAGCAATTAATAGCAAGAAGTACGGTGTTGACTCTTTTGCAGATGCTTGAAAACCATTAATAGCAAGAAGTACGGTGTTGATCTGGTCTGTTTTACGTCTCATCCTACAACAGTTATTTACTCGTCAAAGAATGGCTGGGATGGTATGTATACTTGACCTAGATTACTTAAACATGACTTTTTTTTTATATGTTTAACCAGGCAGTTGTCTGCAGAGTCTTTGCGGCTTCTTTCTTTAAATGACAACAAATACTTGCGATATTTTAAAGGCCATCATGATAGGTACCACATAATTCTTTCATTTATTTTGGGATAGAATTTTTTTGAATTAATGTGTATTTCATGACATCTTCTTCATCTTTTATTTAGGGTGGTATCTCTAAGCTTGTGTGCCCGCAATGACTCGTTTATATCTGGTTCTCTAGACAGAACTGTTTTGCTTTGGGATCAACGGGCCGAGAAATGTCAGGTGAGCATTTGTTATTTCGTGGTTCTTTTCTGCGTAGCGGTTCGACAATAATAATTTCTATATTAACAAATAAGAAATCCTCTTTTTATCAAGGGTTTGTTACGCGCCCAAGGAAGGCCTGCTACTGCATATGATGATCAAGGATTAGTATTTGCAATAGCTTTTGGAGGCTATATAAGATTGTTTGATGCTCGTAAGTATGAGAAGGTTAGTGCCGCACTGTAATGACATATGTCTATATTCAAGATGCATTATAGGGTCTGTAGTAGTATAGCAGAAACGGTGGTAACTTTATGGTTTAACTAATGTATTAGTCGTGCAGGGACCTTTTGAAATATGTGCTGTTGGGGGAGATTTTTCTGATGCAAATGTAGTCAAATTCAGCAATGACGGTAGACTTTTACTTTTGACAACAACTGATGGATTTATCCATGTGCTGGATTCCTTTCATGGAACCTTGGTGAGCTCTCTTTCCCTTCACTTTTATACAAATACACGTAAGGAGGAAATAGTTACTCTGAAATTTCACTTTCTTTCAGCTGTCCTCATACAACGTAAAACCAGTGTCTCCTAATTCTACCCTTGAAGCCTCATTTAGTCCAGACGGAATGTTTGTCATATCAGGTAATGAACATTGGACCATTTAGTTTCTTCTTTCTGCTGTGATGGATATTGCTAATCACGTACTTAGTTTGACTTATAGTCTGCAGAGTGGATAATGATGAAAGATGAGTGATTACATGTGTGCTAAAAGTTCTGCTTTTGTTATAAAATTTGGCCTCTTTACCCTGACATCTGTGCAAGATGTATAAACAGCTTTGATGCTGGTAATTCTGCTTGCTCTAATACATGTCAGTTCTGGAGACTACACCATTTTAATGTCATTAGCATCTCATGTTGGGAGTCGGCAAGGAGGAAGGGGTTAGTGCTGCTGTCTTGAGATTGGTGCTAAGGTGTTGAACTATGGATGTGGAGCATGGTGTTAAAATCGCTTTTTGCCTCAATCTGAGATTCAGTCTCCCGGCCTAATCTTGGTCGTTTTGGGTATAAATGTGAGTAATGTGACTAATGCTGCTTCAAAATACAGTCGCACTAACATTCAAAACCTCACAAATCGATAAAATTTAATACCATGATGTGGAGGGGTCCCTAACAGAGGGCGCTGAAGTTAAAGGTTTATGTCTGCTACTGTGGTGAGCCTTACCTTTGAACATGTGGAGGTGAAGACCATCCTCAGGATACACGTTACTGTTGTAGCTGAATACCAGCTTTATGGTTGTTAATAGCATTCTTGATAGACTAATAGAGGATCATTAGTATTTGACATTCCGGTATAAGAAAGTAATAGTATGCATCAAGAATAAGACATGACTTTAACCTACGCATTTGATTTGCTCTAAGGGACTGTATTTGTGAAGATAATTGGATGACAAGGTTTTTTTTATGGAGGGAGGGTTTATGTTTCTATTCTTGACGTAAAATTTTGAGACAGCCAGGCTCTAGCTTGTCTGTGCTGTTTTTATGGATAGTGTTACTCACTTCTAAATCCTAATGCCTTTCTTCTCTTTGCTTATGGTTTTCTGATTTCCATTTAGTTTCTGAATTCTGACCGTTCAGTTTTGCTGCATTTCAGGTTCAGGGGATGGCAGTGTATATGCATGGAGTGTCCGCAGTGGTAAAGAGGTATACCGTTATTAGCTTGCTTTTTGTAAAACATTAGTATCCAATGAGGTCACAAATGAAATCATCAATGAAACGCTGCATTCTTGGAGAAAATTTAATTTGAGGCAAACTGCTTGAATACATGTCTGCAAGGCGAATATACAGTTGATAATTAAATTCTCACTGCACTATTGGTTTCACATATAAGATAGATTTCTCTTGTTTTTTACACGTAAATAAAGAAAAAGACCACGTCAAGGTAAAATAGCATTGCAGTTTGTTTCAACTACTAAATTATGTGCTGAAATATGCATGAACTTAAAAAGTTTGGCCTACGGTCCCTTTCGTAACAATATAAAACCTGCCAGTAAAAACAAGAGATGACGTTTCTGTCTAAGCCTAACAAGTATGTAACTGTGTGAAGTACAGATAAGTATAACACTACGCCACTGATACTGACACTTCGGCAGTGAAATTAATCTAACGATTGTGAGTGACTTGCTCAAACTGATGGATTCAAGATAAATATTTTAACGCACAAAAGAAGAATATGCTGGTTAACATTGAGATGGTTTTTGAGGGCAAAGAAAGTCATAACTGTGGTGCGTAGTCTGTAATATGGTTCCAACACAGCGCGTTCAATCTGACGAATATACGTGACTTGTTCAAACTGATGGATTCAAGATTTATGTTTTAATGCGCAAAAAGAACAATATGTTGGTTAACATTGAGATGTTGTCTCAGAGCAAAGAAGTCGTAACTGTGGTGCTTAGCCTGTAATATGGTTCCATTTGAAACCCTTTTTGCGACTGGGTAAATGTTTAACAAACGAATCTTGGTACTGGTATTAATGGTGCCAGAGCTATCAAGAATAAGTTGGATAACTGAATTCAGTAGTTGCATTTGATATCGCTTGAACAAAATTTCTCAAATCTTAAGAGTAATTTCAGTAGTTCCATTATCAAGCAGACTAATATTTTTATCAGCATCTCACTGATTCTATAAACATAATCTATATGCAGGCGGCAAGTTGGTTGAGTACTGAAAAGGAACCTCCCGTCATAAAGTGGGCTCCTGGAAATATGATGTTTGCGACGGGTTCCTCTGAACTATCATTTTGGGTCCCTGACTTGTCTAAATTGGGAACTTATGCAAGGAGGAAATAACTTCAAAATTAAAGTTAACAAACAAATGGTGAGGATCTATAGCTAAAAGCTGTGCATCTTGTTCAATTAACAAGAAGAGGAATCTTACTTGAATGTTCACCTTGTATTAAATATCATGCAACAACTTCTCCTCGGAGAACAGACTGAGCTGGTCGGAGCTTGTTTGGTATTGAAGCTTTTGAGACTGGGCTTATGACATAAAAAGACCGCCTTTCATTCAGGTACAATAGTCAATCTTTCTAGATTTTAGTTTTACTGCACAACTCCATGTAACATTATATTTATCCAGTGTTAAACATAAATTCTTGGTCTACTTCCTTTTCAAATTTGTAATTATATATATTTATATAAATTTTCCACATCTCCATATTTTATGAGATCTATGCTTGACATATGCATTAAAATTTGAGTTTCTGACTATATCTGTTATGTTCGACAATTTGTTTCTTAAAAATTGGCCTGCATATTATTATACAAATCTACGTGCTTCAATTTTATTAATTATCCATTGGCTTTAGCTTGAAGGGGAGCCTTGGGGCACCGGTTAAGGTATTGCTTTGTGACCGTGAGGTCACGGGTTTAAGTCCTTGGAGCGGCCTCTTGCCAAAATGGCAAGGGAAGGCTTGCTCCAATTACACCCTTGTGGTGGGACCCTTCCCCGGACCCTCGCCTAGCGGGACGCCATAGTGCACCGAGCAGCCCTTTCTTATCCATTGGCTTTAGCTTGAGGAAGTTAGTAGATGACATCAGCCCCACGAGAAAAGTATAGCCCATTTTTTCTCTATAATATGTACAGTAGAAAATAACTCGGTAAAAGTTCATATGAATGAATGTGCATAATTATGAACTGTTTCTTTCAATCTCTGTGCTTTGATGATCTCATTTCTGCTTGTACTCTTCTGTTAATTTCCTCGAGTGTGAAGGGTAATCCGTATCCGACCCCAAATCATTTTCGGACAACTACTTTACTTGCAACTGTTATTGTTGTTATAGAATGAATGATGACCACCCTTCCGTTTTAGACATGGAGGTCGAGGAAGAAACGTAATAATGAGCTTATAACAGCTCCTTTACAGTGTAAACTGAAATGAAGGAAGCATAGTGACATAGAGTACTATAGTTTTAGGCAAAACGAATAATATGTAAATGCTTACGTTGTCATTTACTCAAGGTGTAAAATAAGAAAAAACAAAAGTACATGTACATAGCACAATGATGCTTCATGCTTGTATGGCCGTGGGAAATTGTACTTGGATGGTGAAATTAAAAGCGTAGCAATAAGGTGACTAAAATGAGAAAGTGTTGCAACATGGTCTATAAGTTTAGGGAAGCAAGGTTTCATAAAAAAAGGCCTCAATAAAGCGTGAATCATGTCACGCTCTACTTTGCTAGATAAAGGACATTACGTACTTGGCCTCTCAAAAAGCTTCCCAGATTTCCTTTGGATCTCCAACTAAATCCCACTCTATAATTGTTATTGTCCACTGTAACATAGCCGTATACCCGTATGGGTCTATACTCTATTGTCTAGGACTTGCTCTTTTTTTTGGTCACTTGCTTTCTATGTTACTCTATTCAGTTGTAAGTGTTGAACGTGATACGATGAACTATCCGTCAAGAAGTATGTAGTGAAATTTTTTTGTTACTTTGAACTCAAATAAAGCATCTAAATATTAGGTTGTGTCGGGAGTTTATTGGACATGCAATATGCGGCCTATGTGATACGCCACTCACTTTGTTTCAATTGTTAGTATCCAATGTGTA
>JAGPOY010004687.1:4651-14763 GCA_018983105.1 Silene uniflora | reverse complement strand
AGCAGGTCACCTTAGGGTTTTTTCTTAAGTTTTGTCTCGTTCCAGAAGTTCCTGGAACGAAGTTACTCGGCCGAGTCACTTTGACTCGACCGAGCTGAGGTTAGCTCGGTCGAGCTAGGAAGTAGCTCGACCGACCCGGCGGTCTGACGGGTTAGAAATCCGGTTTTTGTGCAAAAAGTATAAAAGGGAGAGACCTTATTTTAAATCATTTTATTCTATTCTAAAACCCAATTTCACAAATTAAGGCGACGCATACTACTTCTCTCTCTTTCATACTTTGCATCGAAGACCAAATCTAGATCTAGATCATAAGGTGAGCATCTAATTGATTAAGTATGTATTTAGTATATAGTGTTTATGAACCCTAATCTACGATTAGGGGCAATATTAGGGTTTATCTTAATTATATACTACTGATATTAGGTGACGGGTTCGTAGAGGGAGGATTCTACGATTGATTGCTATAATTGTTGTGATTGCTATAGGATTTGCGAATAAGGTAGGTTAATCCTACTCAGTTGATTGTTGTTTGCGTAAGACTGTCTTTTGTGTTCATATGTGATTGGATGTCGATAATATTGATTGAGATTGTGATTATGAGTGGCTGAGTGGTCACTGCGAGAGGTGATCACGCCCATTGTCGCCTCGCCGGTCTTCTCAGCCAGGAGGGATGTGCACATTAATGGCGTGGGTTATTAGGTGGGCGGGCTGCGGTCTTCCCACTGGCGGCGGGGATTACCTGTTGCGATGGGTAATCTGGCAGGGCTACATGTTGCGATGTGTAGTCGGTTCTGGTAGAAGAGAGGGAGACCGGAGATCACACTTGTTTGTGTTATTGCATTGCTTCCGCTTGTGTTCATATATATTGATTGTCTTACTTTTATCTTCAGTTGACTGACCCCGGTTGTTTGTCTTTTGACCTGTTGTGATCCATTCGGGGATGGTGAGCAGTTGGTTTAGCAGGTAATGAGCTTATGGATGATGTGCTTCTGGGATGGGAAGAGTCGCCAAAAGCTTAGCTTAGTCTAGCCAGCATTAGTATTTTTATTAGTATTGAGACATTTACATTTCAGTTGTTATGTTTTGAGACAGTTGTAAGACAATAACTATATTTATTTAATAAAGGTACTCGCATTATTCCTTTTGATGTTCACTAACTCGGTTATGTCGAGATGGTAACGCTTCCATATGCTAGGGTAGTCCTTGGTAAAGGCACCCCGATATATGAGGGTGTTACACACAGTCCACTTAATTTGTCTATCCCATCCCCACACCAAGAACAAATAAACCCATTCTCAATTTCCAAATCAATCCACTCTTTTATTGCCCAAATCAAATCCTATCCCTCAAACTATCACCTTCCTTTGTTAATTCCTACCCAGATGACATTCTTAGTTTCTTACACATATCATCATCATGAACATCAACTGATGAATCAATTCCTCTCCATTCTTTTATTTTCCAAATCAACTCATCTCCCTTCTTTTACCCAGATCGACATCAAACAATTGATAAATCATCATCTTCTTTACCCAAATTCGAAACAACGTTTAAAAAATTAATTCTTACCCAGATCTCGTCACCACCGTCAACCATCACCTCCTTCAATATCCATCACGGTTATCCCATCACGTCTTTTATGAGAATATTTAAAAAAAAAAGTGATTCAAAATATTTCAAAATTGAGTTCATTCTAGAGATAAATAAAAAATATAGTCCTTTTTTGTATGCTTATATTTTTTCTCTTTTTACTTTGAATTACAAATCTAATTTTAGTTCTTGTAATTTCTTTTTCTCTTTTGGCAGAAAAGAGGCAAAGGCTCTGCAGACATGGGTGGAAAAGAAGCAACGCATCAGACTTTCCTGCACATTTTATTTGGCTTGTATTTTTTTTGTGGGAAACCAATCAGATGATGCCATGTACAAGGTCACCAAGAAGGTCACCATTCTTGTTGAGGGTCAGTTACTGATCCTCACTTGTTCAAGGTCACCTAAATTACATTCTTAATCCCACTTTAAGGCGTCATTAGCATGACCCAACAAGGTCACAACTCGGTTGGTGACCTTGCTTGGGCATGGTCTAAGACCATCCCCAAGCAGAATGTCACCTTAATCAGGTCACCAAAATTTTTCCTCTTAATCACACCTTATTAATCTTGACCCACTTTTACCCTCCCAAGCAGAAGGTCACGACCTAGGTCACAAACCCAATTATTTTTCCACTTTCCAATATTTTCAATCATTTACCACACTCACTACCCCACTACTTCTCTCTTACTTTTATTATTTGTCCAACCACCAATATAAGGGTGCCACATGGAAGGTCACCAACATTGCCCTTGTCTCAACTCAGGGTCACCAATTGCCCTTTTCTAGCTCAAGGTCACCAAAGGTCACCAATATTAGCATCGATTTCTGAGTTAATTACGTCATTAAGGTGACCCAACAAGGTCACGACCCAGTCGGTGACCTTGCTTGGGCTAAGTGTCTACACCTAGGTAGCACCAAAACGGACACGGACACGACACGGACACGTGATACGGCATCCCATGAAATTTAGGACACGGGACACGCCTTTCGAATTTAATAAAATATATATTTTACGGTTATAAATAATGTATAATTTTAGTTTTGTAATGTATTTGATATTAAATTTAGATAAATGAAGGTCAAATTTGACTATATGACTATAACTATAGTCATTTCTCACCCATACCCATCTTTTAATCGGTCTTTTTTGACATTTTATTCATCGTCTAAACTATAATATGTTTAGACGTGTGTCCGACAAGTGTCGGATGTCCGAGTGTCGGACACGGTGTCAGACACAGTACGGCTAATTAGGAGGAGTATCCGTGCAACCTATGCCTACCCTACACCAAACCCAAGCCACTTTGGTTGTTTGTTGCCTTCCAAATATCCTTGTCGTTGTAGGATAAAATATCCCAGTTCATCATCAATTCATCACGTAACATGTTGGATTTATACAGAACTTCATTAGTTGTTTGTTACTTGCGCAATTTTTGGAAAGTATCTCTCCCCTAAAAACCTTCAACAGTGTACAAATAACCCAATTTTAGGGAACACAAGAGACAATACAGAGATCAAATCATGAAGATTGTTCACAGAAACTTAGTTCCTCGTGGTCCGGGCAGTGTAAAGGTGGAATCTTTTCTCTATTTTTTAATTAATTACCGTTAATTACTTGGTGGGCATTGGTTAATTCTTATGGGTTTTTGATTTTACAATCAAATATGCAAATTTTGATGGTTAATTTTTGTGGGCTTTTGATCTTATGGTAAAATTTGCAAATTTTGGTGGTTAATTTTGATGGGTTTTTGATGTTATGATGAAATTTGCAAGTTTGAATTAGCAAGTTGTGTAATAAATTAGTGTATGCAGATGATTCCAGAGGAAGGAGATGATTTGTGGTCTGCTTATAATTTGATTGCTGAGGGTGATTATGTTCTTGCTGTCACTGTTAGGTATTAATTTACCTGTCTTATCTAATTAGTTTGGTTTTGATTTGTTCAGTTCAATTTTATTCGAATTCACCCAAGTTTAGTTTAGTTTAGTTCCGTTCAGTTCAATTCAATTCAATTAGGACAACTTCAGTGGACTAGTAAACAGTGCTACACAATTCAACTCAGTTTCTGAATCACCATGTTCAACAATTTAGCTCGGCTGTCTGTTTGTTTCTCGCCTCGATTCTTAATCATGGCATCCTAGATGTTTGTTTAGGCTGTGACTCTGTTGATCGAGCAATTTGTAAATCCAAGGTAAAGATTATGATTCTTTTATTTGGATGAATCTGTATAAATTCAAGCCATCCAATTAAATTATTCGATGAATGTTCATCAGGCAAGGCAGTGTTTTGTGGGTATATCTACATAGCCTTGGCCTCAGGGACTGCGAGCATTGAATCCTAGGTTTTGATAAAATAAAATTCCCTACTGTAGTGCATAAATATTGGCTCTATCTATCATTAGCTTTTGTTCTGTTCTTTTTAGATATATCTATTATGTTGTCCCATGGTAGATATCGGTAGTGATCAGTGATGGATCTTGGAGGATAAAATAAGGTGAGCCAAGGGTCCTCTCCCAGTAGAACTACGATCTACCCCCTGATAGTGTTAATATAGTTTTCGTAGACAATGCATAAGAATTAGGAATTTGCCTAACCTCTAACCTACCCTCCGTCCCCCTCACCTCCTTTTCCCTCCCATTTTTGTATCCAAAATTCCGAACATTCCGTAATTGACATTGGTTGGTGTTGAGGGTTGATTTATAATGAAGTTTGTGTTTGCTGAGAGCTTGATTTCTATTAATGATGTTGAATATGCAGGAAAGTTTTAAGAGAAGTTGCTTCTGGGGGGAGGGATGCAGAACGTGTGAAGCTTAAGCTGGAAATCAATGTGGAGGTATCAATATCTCTAGACATTTCACTTGGTTCCTTCGTAGCTGACAGTGAATCAGGGCATTGGGGGGACCTAGATCTTGTCTGTAGTTAAAGTGATTTTGCTTCAGAATAGGATCAAGAGTTAGTTGGATCATTTATCTCAATGAAAGAATCAGTTGGGTCGTTATGCATGAATTAAAGATCTGTACTACATTCGTTTATCCCTCATAGGATAAATGCTTATACACAGAAGCTATCCATTTGTCCCTCATAGGAAAATGCTGATGAAATTTGCAATTTTTCGAATTCTTGTAACTTGTAAGATAAATTCAGTGGGATTTGTAAGCATCATTTTTCCGAGTTCAGTTGTATCAGTGTTGTTGCCGATGTGATTCCAATATTTTTCTCAGGCTGTGGAATATGATAAAGACGGAGGCATCTTACGTATACGTGGCAAAAATGTTCTGGAAAACGAGCATGTGAAGGTACTTGTTGGTCTATTGTGTTCTGCGATCATGTGATGTACTATCTCTAACAGTTTGCCAATCTCTTTTCTCTCAATTGAAGATAGGAGCATTTCACACTCTTGAAATTGAGCTCCATCGTCCTTTTGTGCTAAGGAAGGTATGTTTTAAATTGCATTTGTCTAGATATACTTGGAGCCTTGTACTTTTCTTACTCTTTTTGTAACCATTATGTGAAAAGATTTCTCTTCATACTGTGAATTTGTGTCAAGTAGATCAGTTGGAACATCTGCTCTTAAAACTTTAAAGCCATAAAAAACAATATTTCCCGGATATTCATAGTTACTCTTACCCTTGTAAGCTGTAGCCATTGGAAATCCTCACCATGCAATAATTGACGAGGGAACCACTCTCTCAATGATTTTTCTTGCGTTGTCCTCGTGCTATCAGTTGGTGGACAGCCTAAGAGTATTGCACTCGCCAGCTAACTGCACATACCATCTCAGGTTATGACTTATGAGTACACTTCTACACGCTTACCTGTACTGGGTAAGCTTGGAGACTGAAAGAGTTAGAGGTGTTTTGCAATTTCACTCTTATATGGCTTACCCTTCCTTTCAAAATTCTAACTTTCAAAGTTATGTGCCATATTTAATCACATGACCTTTCTATGAGTTAGGGTTGAATTATGCTCCCCGTCTCCCTGCCCTTTTGAGTTAAGAATTGTTTGTCTCAGTATCACGTTCGAACTCACAAATAGCCTTTTAGTAATTAAGTATAGTTTAAGAAAGTCTTGCAACGTAACTTCTGCTTATTCGAAAGTGCTGCTCTCTAGAACTAACCAAAAGAAAATTGCCTGTGGCCTTTTACTCTTAAGTTGAGAAAGTATATAAACTATTCTTCCTGCACTGCAACTAGTCACATCAAGAGATAATCCTTTTTTTTTTACTTTATTTGGAAAACAAACCTGAATCATGGTAGTTCTTGGTAGACGAGGAACTCTTAGTAGTAAATTAAATGTAACTTGCTCCATAGATCTATATTTTGATCGGAAAACATGATCATAAAAGCTCAGTATATCTATCGGCCTGTTTGTTGAGGATATATTTGTTGATTATGTAGGATATATGGGACTCATTGGCTTTAGATACGCTCCGTCAAGCAGCAGGTATTTTATTTTTTTATTTATATTTTGGCTATTAAGCATCTCTTGTTGCTGTATAATAGACTTTCTGCTTTCTTCAAAGCATGGTATGCATGTCATGCCAGCAGCCAATTGTTGTGTGATTGAATAGTATAGTTCTTCTGAAGATTGCTTTACTGATATTATTATGGAAGTAGTCTGGGTATACTTACCTTTTGGTGTATTTGAGAGATAACCGGCATGTATATTTATAAACACAAATGCTCATTTAAGACGGGCATTATCCGTCTTAAGCTTAAGACGGGTCAAATGCATACCAAATCACCCCACTTGTTGCCTAGGAAATGCCAAATTTTTTGTCTTTATTGCCACCGTGTGGTAGTATTTGACCCGTCACTTAAGACGGATAGTGCCCGTCTGAAGCAAGACTTATGATTTATAAAACTAGCTACAGCTCTGCCGTCAGTTTATCAGAAAATTATCCGAATATGAAGCTGAATCAGGCAGATAGTAATATACAGAGTAGTATAATGAGTTTAGAAAATAAAAATAGAAAATTTATTTTTAACCAAATGCTACTATTACCAAGTGCAGAAGTAACGTTTCTTTTCTTCACTCCCGTACACTGAAGCTTAGTTGATGCGATATATTATATATGTATTTCATGCAGATCCTGCAGCAAGTGCTGATCTAGCTGTTATAATTATGCAAGAAGGTCTGGCACATATATTGCTGATTGGCAAAAGGTATAGCTCCGTACATAATGTAAACTTTCAGCTATCTCAACTGAAAACATTAAATGATGTCGTATTTTGTAGTTCATTTTTAAAACACAAGTAACTTACAAGTAAACAGAATGTGTCACATATGAGAACTGATTTCTTCCTTTAAGCCGCTATGCCGTGCTCTGTTCTTGAATGATGTTCGGCTAGACACGTAGTATTAATCTCGGTTTCGATCAAGGTCGTGGTATGAGCTGTTGTGGCCTAATTTTTTTAAAATGAGGCCTATATCACCTCAAAATATGGTAAAATGCGGTCACAGTAATCTTTAAAACCTTTATAAAACAGTCGTGTTTTGGTGTTGCGGTCTCAATTTAATACTCTTTCTATAAATTAACTGCTGTACAGATGTGAGTCTTGCTTGTGGGGAGAGACAAAGCATGAGAGATACACAACATAAAACCATTAACCCTACATAAAATGGACAAGTCTAGAGTTAATTTTAGACCCAGGAACTAGAATATCTACAATAGTGGGGTTGCGAGTTTCTCAACTTCGAGAGGCAAAGTGCGAGGGAGAGTGACAACAATAGAACATTTCTATATTGGTTAACACAATATCCCTCCTTAGCTTATGCTTACATGCACACAGTTGTCAAATTCGATCTTGGGCATTAGCATTCTTTATATGGTGGCCATTTCTTCATGATCTCTTATTTATATGGAACTGACTTTCTTATGTTCTGTTTGTTTGGCCGATTGTCAGTGTGACTCTTACTCGTTCACGGATAGAAGTATCCATCCCTCGGAAACATGGGCCTGCTATAGCTGGATATGAATCTGTATGTACCATCTCTGGTAGACAATCTATGATATGCTGTTTTATAATTTTTCCTTTGCCAGTTTTGCTAGTGGGAATATAATTGTTTCACTTTTTCTTACAGGCCTTGAAAAAGTTTTTCGAGAATGTTTTACAGGTGTGTTAGACTCTCTTTCTCTCTATTTTCAGAAGCATGCCCCAGATGAAATGCTTGCTTTCGCTTCTGCTTTAGCTAATGCCTTATGTGACGTTCTTATGCTCCTCTATCAGGCTTTTCTGAAATATGTGGATTTCAAGGTTGTCCGATGTGCTGTCGTTGCGAGCCCTGGTTTCACCAAGGTCAATAACTTATCAATGTTGTACATTATTTGCCAGATATAGTTTAATTTCTATATTTAGGCCTAAACTCTAAGTAGGCGTTTGTTTCTATGAAAGAGTTATCTTGAGGACATTAATTATCATAAGAATGACGGTAATACATTCTAGAAGTAAGGATTGATCACTTTCTAACCTAACAAATGTCTAATGAAAGTGCCACACGTTGTAATATGCCGGAGAAATGAGAACCTTTTGATTAACTAGGAAATATTGAATGATGACGCAGACCATTTCTTATCTGAAATACCATGACTTATTGCTGCAGGACCAATTTCATCGCCACTTATTGCTTGAAGCTGAGAGAAAGCAGCTAAGATCTATAATAGAGAACAAGTCGCGCATAATTCTTGTGCACACAACTTCCGGATACAAGTATGACATTTAATTTTATGTTGTTTAGAAGCATTTTAATTCTCTATGATCTCTTTTCTTGATAAACCAAAGGTAACATTTATAAGTGATAACATTGATCTTTACCTTTGGGATGCATTTATGAAGTCACCTATTTCTGAATGCCTGAAGCTTGAAAGTTGTCTTGTGACTGAATAACTCTTAAAACCATCGACTGTTTTTTTTTTTCCATCACACGGGTGTAGCAGATTGTTATCCCATTTTCGGCCAAGGTCAAATCGAAAACAACGTTTAATTATTTAATGGGGGAAGGTTGTGTATGTCAAACCCTTAACGGCTTAACCCGCCCGGTGCAGTAGTCTCTTTGGTGGGTTGATAATTGAGTATGTAATTGCGGGTGTCTGCCTAATTGCCTTACATTTTATCTTTCCGTTTCTGTTATCATAATATTACCATCTTTTTTTTATCGCAGACATAGCTTGAGAGAGGTTCTGGATGCACCAAATGTGATGAGCATGATAAAAGATACAAAAGCAGCACAAGAGGTCCGTGCTCTTGAGGAGTTCTTCAACATGCTATCAAATGTGAGGGTTCTATCTTGAGATGTATTTTTGGCTTTCTTTTCAACGTGCCTTTAACCAAGATGGATCTTACCATTTTTTATAATCTCTGGACTTCTAGAGACCTTTGACATCAGATACATTGTGATACAAAGTAAACTGTCGCTATGTTACCCCTGACTGATACTTGGTCCTTGGGCACAGCTTGAAGCACGTCTCTTCAGTTTGCGTGTTCAGTTGTTCACCCTATCGCTTACACGTAAATAGTGATGTATAAAGTGATATAATTGTAGTCATGTAGATACAACTTAAAAGAGTATATGTTAAATGGAAATTTTTGCAAATTTCTGATGTGATTATGATGGAATACTAATCAGAGAAAAAACTTGCCCCGTCAAGGTGATTTTACATGAGATTCTTTTTTTGGTATTTGGGTAATTATCATGCTACATCTTACAAGAGATTTTTGGTACCTCTTTTCCTGTCTTCTAATGGATCCTGCTTTCTGTGTTCTGTAGGACCCAGATCGAGCATGCTATGGCCCTAAACATGTAGAAGTTGCCCATGAGCGAATGGCTATCCAAACACTGCTAATCACTGATGAGCTGTTCAGGTTATTTTCTTCTTGTTGATTTGCCATGATCATGTGCTATTTTTATCATTTGTTAAGAAATACTCTTGCTATATTTTCTTAGATAGTGTATTTGCAAATTTTTGTATGGTAATTTTTTATGAAAATGCCGGTCCTAATAAAATGACTTGTTGGAGTGCCGCAACTGCGATGCATGGCCAAAGTGAAATGTCGAATTAACAAAGCTTCAAACATTAATGTCTTCCATCCAACTACTCATTAATTAATTTACATAATTACTGTCTTGCCAAACTTGATTTCTGCAATTTCTGCGTAGAAAGCTACTAATGCAGATGTTGTGACCTAACCCTCCCTGTGTCATTTTTGTAACTTCTCTCAGGAGTGCTGATGTCAAGACACGAAAAAAATATGTCAACTTTGTGAGCTCGGTCAAGGGCTCTGGTGGAAATACCCATTTATTCTCTTCTATGCATGTCTCAGGGGAACGTAAGTACACCTACTCCGAGTTTGTTTTTATAAATTCTACCCTTAAGTGCGTCGTTAAATCATACTCCGTGGGAAAGTGGCAAATTAGATCGATATCACCCGTTTTGTAGTGTTAAATACGTAGTTGAAATTTTAAATGTAGAACACAATGAGATATTGCGATGTGAGTTTTCCTTATCCCTCTTTTTTTTTTTTTCT
>JAGPOY010004686.1:0-11602 GCA_018983105.1 Silene uniflora | reverse complement strand
CTCGCACGGCCCCAAGCCGTGCCCTCCGTTTGTTCATTTTGCAGGAAGATACAAGAGTCAAGCTTTCATCCACATCTTACGAGCTTACGTGTACCACAAACTTGCTCCATAATTACACTCGTAATTACACCCGGAACACTTATCAATATCGAAATTGTTTTAGTAGCTCTCTAGTACAATGAAGACAAGGTTTCACGTAGTTCGGTTTTCAAAATCCAAAGTATTAAACTATTAATCGGGGTTGGGTATTACAGAGTACCTTATAATTTTTTGTTGATATGATTATTTTGTATAAGAGATATACGAGTTTCAATTACCTTCAAGTTTGAAGTTTAAATGTCGGAAATTCATTAGTCTCACTCTCACTGGTATAACTGTATAAGTATGAGTGAGCATATGTAGTATCTTGCTACTTTTTTAAATTTGACACGGCTTGTTATTTCTTCTTTAGCAATATTTAACGAAGATGGAAATTAAACGAAGAAGATCAATTTTCGCACATAAATTTTTCCATTTTTTATTTTTCTTCCTTTATTGATGCATTAGTTCAAAATAATTATCAACCACATATTATAATATTTGTGTAGATGCTTGAGAGTTCTCATATATCAACAAATTTATTGCAACTTTATTGATGCATATGAATTGGATTTATTTCAACCTTTTTTTTGGGGCCATGTAGGAGAAGGATTTTTTGTCCACGAAGAAATTGGAATTTTAAATTCGTTGATCTTTCATAGAGTCATTATATTCCTTTTTTTTATATTTATAAGGAGTCTAATATAAAATTATTTATGAAGTGAAACTTACACTTTTAATATCAAGTCGTCCAAATTAAATATAACCAAAATTTATCAAAAAATTTATGCGAAAGTTAATTATGAAAATTGATTAGAAAATATCTAGCCTATTTGTGAATATCTAACGTTGGTCTCGTGTGTCTCGAACATAAGTACACAGCCCCTAGCCTAGTCTGACTTACTAACTCCGTTTAATATACAACTGCATATTTTAATCCGAGTGTATTTGTTTGAGACTTTTGATACATCAACGAATTTATTGGAACTTTATTCATGCATAAGAATTGGATTTATTTGGCACTTTTTTTTTGGGTCCATAAAAGAGGGGTACATTTTTGTCCAAAAAAAAATCGAATTCTTAATTTGTCGATCTTCTATGTGATCACTACGCGCCTTGTATAATGTAATATGGAATAATTTAAAAAGTAAAAAGTACACTTTCCGATTTCATTTTATTTCTGTTATTTAACGTAGTAATGTTGTTATAAGAAAAACTCAATCTAACCAGAATTAACAATAAACAAAAAATAAACTAAAAAATTGATCACAAAATTTCTAATTTATTAGTTGTAACGCGAATTAGCTTACTTTGGTCTTTAGCACCTCGACCTCAACCCCTAATATATCTTGGCAACTCGGCGGTTTTATACCAAAAAACAGATAAGCATTTGAAGAAAATTTTAAATCATAAGCAGAGTTGGTCTCCGTTAAAAAGTTTGTATCCGTATTAGGCATAAAATGGGTCAAATACTGCTCTATGACAAGTTTATTATATTCCTCTACGCATTCTACTCCCTGTTTCATCTATCCACTTAACCCGTTTTCTGTTTAAGGCGGATATTCCCATTGTAAACAAGATTTGTGATCCTAAAAACTTGAACTGAATCAAAAGTTTTTACCCATGGGGAAACATAGCAAGTGTATAAAATCGAATCAATGGGCAAAAACAGAAAGAATCGACATTGGGAAGAGAATTGAGATCAAAAGAAATTGAATTGAATTGAATGAATTGAATTGTACGTATTGAATGTGAGAAAAATGGGAAAAATCCTGCGAGATTTGATTTGTTTTTGTCTGATACGTCTTTTTGAATTCATTGCAATTGTCCAAACGCATCGTACAACACATCTTCATCTCTATGTCCCACTTCAAGATCTCTTTGGGACCTTTCTAAATCTTTCTCCCTCTCTCTCATTTTGTCCCTACCACTTCTCCAAACATTTAATTATACTTTTATCGATAGGTCTCTCTTAAAACGGATATATCCGTCTTAGGACTAATATAGGTCAAATATATGCTTACAATAGATAAAGACACGTCTTTTATTAATATCTAGACATTTTGCTATTTGACCCGTTTTAAAGCTAAGATAGATAGTGTCCGTTTTAAATGAGAATTTGTGAACTTTTATACTCTCTTTACAAATCTTTGAAGATTTAAATATTTATTTATGTACCATGTGTAGTGAATTGTCAATAACGTGATTTATGGACAATTTCAAGTGAGAGTTGTACAAAGCTATTTTTTCTCTAGAATTGTGATCAATGTCAATTACAACCAGTGAGGGCTGTAGTTCTTTGTTCTCTAAGTGGCTAAGTGCTCAATGTCAAGCGGGTCAATAAATCGGATCAAGCACGGAAAGTCGGTGTTATTAACAATAAATAAAAAAAATTATCAGTTTTTATTTAAAACCGTCTCAACCTAGGCTCTATTTGGTAAAATTAGCTGAAACCGGAAAAAATAGTTGAAAACTGAAAAACTAACCGAAACCTGAAAAGCTAACTAATAAGGTAACTGAAACTTAGAAGCTCATAATATTAATGTTTTGCAAACTAACTGATTTTTGGTAAAATGACGTAAATGAGTATAATAATTATTTAATATTATAGATTAAAGAGGTAAAAAATGGAGGAAAACTTATTTCAGCTACCTGAAATCTCAAATGCTACTCTATATAGCGTTTCATTTCAGGTGGACAAATAAGTTACTTACCAAACACTTGCAAAAAAAAATCATGTAGCTGAAATTTTAGTCAAATAAATTACTGTGTTCAAATAAGCTACCTGAAGTATCATACCAAACACAGCCTTAGGACGACGATGTTAAACAAGATTAATTGCAAAAAAGTTGCAAAATTTGCAAATATTGTAGCAAAAACTACTCTATACATGGAAAAAGGATGAAAAAGACAAAGGTACTACAAGTAGTAAAAATAGAAGAAGACTAGGTAGGGTGGCCTAGATACTGTGGCAGTAAATGTTTGTTGTGTTAGATTGTTTTACGTATTCAACAGTAATTCAGTAAATCTATGTACCGTCCTACGTATACAGTTACAGTACATACACTGTAAAATTACCAATTTGGTAGACTTGACTTAAGCAAACAGAGACGATGAATGAGTCAGAAAGTTGCAGCCTTTTTCCAAAGCACCTGGATTTGACGGCGCCTTCCTTTCTTCACTCCGTTCCGTCCCCTCTTTTGACCCGCGGTCAACACGCTACCTCCTTTTCCTCCTCATGAACCATTTTCGTGCTCGTGAATAGGAATTACTGTCTCATTTATCGATAATTATTATAGTTATATATATTAAAATCATTTTTTTAATTGATAGCAATAAATGAATTAGTTTTTTTAGAAAAGGATTGTCTTACGGTGTGAACCGTCTTATTCTAGAATTTGTGATGATTTACAGTCTATGTGAATGTGATTATTTGCGGGTTTGGAGATTAGGATCGTCTAGATCGATTGAGAACTTATGATAAAGTATATTAAAGTATGTTTGTTCTATTTAGGCCTAATTTTGTGTTTGTACGAAGTAGTCATTTTGAGTAATGAGTTAGGTGATTACTAGGTCCGCCATACCCCCAGATTTTATGAGTTCTTAATTATAATTAGATTATTGGGATTTGAATCTTTGATAGAAACTAATGACACAATTGAAGTAAAGTTAGTACGAATTGTATAACCCTAATATAACAGTATAATTTTTCTAGGTCAACTATATATTTGGATGTGTGGAAAAAAAATATGGGTTTTGATATATACAACCCAATAGGTTGTATTTAAGCATTTAATATCTTCCATATTTGGTATTAAGTTAGGAATTCAAGACTAAATTATACACAACCCCAAGCAATTAATGCATATATTAAGAATATATTTCCATATTTAGTTGCTTAAATACAACCCATTAGGTTGTATATATCAAAACCCAAAAAATATATGGATGGTGAGTTGAAAATTAAAATGTTGTATGTAGTTTAAATTTAATCTGGTAGTTGTTAGCTCTTACAACATCTATAACTTAAACTTTTTTTTAGGGAAATCTATAACTAAACTTTCATTCATTTAATGATCGAGCATCAATCAAATTTGATCAAACTTGGATGAATGACTTTATTCCCTTACAAGCACTTTTATAGTGTTATTTACATATATATAATTTAAAATTGGTGTACGAAAGCTAATGATACTTTTTATCTGCCTAACTCAAAAATAATTTTACTTTTTATAAGTCGTGAATGAAATATAATTTTATGCATTTGGATAAGGATACAAATTAAAATCACGATAAGAGTACCAACCACTACTAAGCTATCACTCAAAATCATAACCAACTAACCAAGAGACCTCGTTATATCTCAATTTGCTGTAGTAAATTTTGGATAAAAATATATAGTAGAATACATCACCCAAAATAGACATTACATTAAACAATAAAAATAATTAAACAATAGCAAAAGTACTCAAAGTGCCGAATGATTGACCGAAACGTTTCACTAGAATGACCAACAAGTTTCTTATCCCTTGTAGAGTATTATTATAGTCATGTGGATCTGGATGTACGCCACTACGGTTTGATTTTCTGCATTACAAAATTCACAAGTTTTGTTGTCAACACAAGAATCAATTATCGGAAGATTACATGGATCGTAGTTCGTTCAGAATGGAAAAAGATGTTTACTACGCTTCCCAAGTTATATAGGCTTTTCATTTTGGATAATAATGAATTCGCAATCACTATCTTTAACATATAAGGAGTACTGGTGAATCTCCGATTATACACAATGCTCGGCAAATTATACGTATACCTAGTCAATCATCGCTTTTACAATGCTCGAAGTATAAAAGACATAAGCTCAACCATAAATACCCGCATAAGATTGCTATTGGTGAAATTTGAACCTAAAAACCTTGTAAAATTTCACCAAAACTCCACCCATGTGGACAAGTTATTTAGAATTTTTGTAAAATTAGAGTGTTTAATATTTGAGTAAGTCTTTCGAGATGCGGTCTCGCAGTAAATTTATTTTGCGGCCATATTAAAATTTTAAATAAAAATGGCATCAAAGGTAATCAAACAAGTATTAATCACAATTAAGAATAAATTGATGCGATTATTTCGAAAATAAGTATTTATAAGTTTGACCATTGTTTGCTTTAGGTACAATTTCTAACAAATGTGTCATAATTTATAAGTCATTTTGCACTACATTTTTCAAAAGGTTTTCTCACATATTCTGAAAATAGATTTTTAGTCTCGCGAAGATGAGTCTACACAAAATTGAAGAGCTAACAATTTATAAAAATAACTTTACAAAAGATAAACATTTGAAAACTGGTTTGTATAATAACCTTTAAAATAATCTCCTTTCACTAGTACACGTTTTTTTTTGCGAAATATACTGAACTAAGCGATTTTTCCCGCGGAAAATAAAACAAATTGATTTTTTATTTATTAACTTATAATGTATATACTACTCCCTCCCATTATAAGTGTCCCAGTGTTGGGAGGGCACCAATATTAAGGAATAATAGTAGTTTAATATTTTGGGTTGGGTAGGGGTAAGAGGATTGGAGAGAGAGTGTTGTGATTAAAGTTGGTAATTCTTTGATTAATATGCTAATAACTCCCTTCTCTTTTTACACCAATTTCGTTTCCCTCCATAATCAGAAACCAAGACATAGCTGCTGCTGCTACCATTTTTTCATAAGACGGTTTCGATACACATTGTTTTTTGCGTAAAAATAAAATTGCATGAACTGAAATAATTACACATTCTAAATTAAAATTACATGACATAAATAAATTACATTAACTTAAAATAGAATTACATTAAAGTTTAAATTACAATTACGTTTCTGAAAAAAAAAATGTAACAAAACGAAAGACGGACTTCAGATTAGCATTTGATTTCCTTCATCTTATGTTGATTGGCCCAATTGAGATGTCCCATAAGCCAAGTTAACTCAAATTGTCAAGTCCAAAACCAGTCATATCCAATGTCACTGTGTCTGAAATTGGCACCGAATTTCAAATATGGAGCCAAAATACAAACTCATGAAAATAATGCGCTTAAACCAAATTTTCAAAGAGTGCAAAGTTCTTTCTCCTATAAATAGGGGGTCTATTTATGGTGGTTTATTCATAAACAAACTTTCACATAAAGAGCTTTCAAACAAAAAAGAGAATGGAACAATCACTAAACAGAAATCTGACAAACTTAGAAAGATCAAAAATAAATGAAACACTTTTGGAGCACAGCACAAATGGGAAGCCAAACTATGGTCTTTTTAATGAAGTGGCAGCAAGGTTTATGGTGAACAGGAGAACAATAAGTAGGATATGGAAGTTAGCTGAATCACAAAGATTAGCAGAAATGGTAGTTGATGTCAGCAACAAAAAGAAAGGCAGTAAAAAAACTGGTGTGGCACCCTTAGATGAGGAGAAGATCAAAGCAATTGATCTACTGTCAAGGACAACACAACAAGATCTTGCTGACAACTTAGGGGTCAGCCAAGCAACTGTTTCAAGATGGTCCATGTCAAAGAAAATCAGGTCATACACAAATGCACTCAAACCAGGTTTGACTGATAAAAACAAACTTGCTAGATTAGTTTTCAGTCTACAACATTTACAATATCATCAATTAACCAAATCATTTGTTTTCAAAGATGATAGACATATCATTCACATGGATGAGAAATGGTTTGCTAAAACTAAAGCTAGTACAAGGTTTTACTTGGCTAAAGGTGAAACAGATCCCCATAGGTGTGTGCAGTCTAAGAATTTCATAGAAAAGGCCATGTTCATGTGTGCCGTAGCCAGACCATTGTATGGGTCAGATGGTGAACTTATCTTTGATGGAAAGATAGGTATTTGGCCATTTGTTATCCAAGTACCAGCAAAAAGAAACTCAAAAAACAGAGTTGCAGGCACATTAGAAACCAAATGCGTTGAGTCTATAAACAAGAAAGTAACAAAAGATATGATTATAAACTGTGTGTTGCCAGCAATAAAGGCTAAATGGCCTCCTAATAGGAGTAAACATATAGTTATTCAACTAGATAATGCTCGTCCACATTTTACCAATGATGACCCTGATTTCAAAGCAGCAGCAACAGCAGATGGATGGAACAATGAATTGGCCTATCAACCACCCAATTCACCAGACTTGAATGTCTTGGATTTGGGGTTTTTTAGGTCAATCCAATCTCTCCAACAGAAAAAAAAAAAGCATTGAAGTTGGATGAACTAATTCATAACACAGTGACTGCATACGAAGAACAAGATGCTCTAAAACTCAAGTACGTGTGGTTAACATTACAGGCATGTATGCTTGAAGTAATGAAAAGAAAAGGTGGCATAGACTATGCTGTGCCACATATGGACAAAGATGCACTAGCAGCAACTGGTGATCTTCCTGAATACCTTAATGCTAACATGGATTTAGTTAAGGAATGCATACGTTATGTACAGAATGTTGGTGATCCAGGCAGTATAAGTGAGTTGGTGAATTCATTAAGCAACTTATCAGAGAATCCAGAGAATGTAGCAAGTACCAGTAGCACCAATAATGAACCAACATGCGATATTGAACCTGTTGGCACCATTACTGAAGCACCAACTGGGGGTAATAACCCAACAAGGGAGATGTACATGCCCCCTGTTGGTCAGATAAGTGATTGGTTAGCAGACTTTTCTGATGATGAATGAAGCAACTAGCAAAGACAAACATTTTGGACACCTAAGACTGAAGCATTTTGGAGATGAAGTAAGCATCAACAACAACAAGCAACAAACAGCATTTTGCAAATCCAGTAAGATCACACTGAAGCATTGTTTATAATCAGTATTAGCTTTAAAAGTGTAGAACTTTGCAACTCTTTTGTAATATTCAGTCTAAGGCAGTCAAGGATAGTATGTTCAGACATGAGCAATGGAGTATAACTAGCAAACGTAAACAAAGCTCCACAACAGTGTTGGTCATACACAGCCTCATCACTACAAATGGTGGTGGCAATGTATATGATCAACAACATTGCAGCCAATCAACAACCCTCAACATTAGAGATCATTGGGTTGTTTACATTTGATGAAACGGAAATTAGATTAAATATCGCAGCATATCATCACCAGTCCATCATCCCAACATTAAAATTAAATTGAGTAAAGGAATTAGAAACAACCTTCTTTGAACATGCAGCATTACAAACAAAAAGATTCTTCCTCCTCTGTACCATCAGGCCAGTACTCAGAAGCCTGCTTTAGAAACCATCTTGTAATAACAGGACTACTTCGTATGGCATCAAGATCTAATTCATCATCTGAATTAGAAACAACTTCAGAAACACATGAAACGTCACAGATCTTCTCCTTCAAACTCAACTCAACCTCATACTCCAATAAAACCCCATACTGAGGCCAGTATCTAACTAGCTCCTCCATAAACCTTAGTCTGTTCTGTGGAGTTTGACGCCTGGCCAACCACCTCTTAGCCTTGCTCTCAGCTTCTTCTTTCATCCTTCTCCTCTCCCTCTCCTCACCCAAAATTGTTGCAGGATCAATAACTGAAGAACATGCAACAACTTCAGATGATCCAACACCTTCATCATCATTCTGCATCTCCATCTCATCCTCACCAAAATCAAACTCTTCATAGATATTCTCCATAGCACGAAGATCAATCTGATGGGAAATACGATCAATCTTTTCCATTTTTTGGGAAATTTTGGACAAACTGATTAGGTATATTTAGAAATAAAAAGCAGATCTGGTGATAGGGAAGATGATAAGATGAATTGATGAATAAATTGATGAAGAAATTGATGTTGTTGTTGATGAAGAGAGAAGAAAGGGAAGAATGACGGAAGAGAGAGAAAGGAGTACGAGGGGAGGCAGGTTATAAGGCGGGAGTGATTAGGGTTAAGGGGGGTTAGTTGGGCTGGGTTAGTAAAATTAGGGGATTAGTGGGCCGGGTTAGTAAAGTAATTAGGTTGGGTTAGTAGTGGGTGGTGGGGTAGTAACTGAAAAAAGTAAGGGCAGTTTGGACATTTTACAGCCAAAAAACTTACTAAATATGGACAATGGGACACTTTTGTGAATAGACCAAAATAGACAACGGGACACTTATAATGAATGGGAGGGAGTATAAGTCTATAAAAATACACTCATTGATATCAATCGAAGTTTGATATACTTACAATTACACAAATTATCGTGTATAATGGTTTATACAAGTGTTAAAATTAGAATTAAGTAACATTTTTTTTACTTAAATAATTCTATTAATATACGGAGTAATTTTTAATCGCTACTCACTACTCACTAGTACTTCGTATGTTTTCTAACAAGGACATCATCATCTCTTTGAATTACTTGACGATATTATAGGGGGTAAGAATGGCTTGGGCGGCTGGGGCACCATGGTGCTCGATGGTATAGGCGTAAGGACCCCTACTCTGGGGCGTGGAGCATGGTTAGACCCGAACATTGATTTTTTTTTTTTCACCATACATCCCGTCTCGGGGGCCCGTCTGGCACACGGGTTTCGGCATCGATGACTTTTGTGGCGGGTTAGGCTAGGTCATCGTATAAGTCCTATCAACTCCGAGGCAAGGTATAAGGTGAACCCGTGTTTTCGAAAATTTATTTTGAAATCCACCATGCTCTACGCCTCGGAGGTCTCGGCTATGACAGGTTTGTCGGAAGTCCGTTTTTGAGAATCGTTGCGGCCTTGGTGGTCCCAAGGTGTGATTGGGCACTAAATAATGGACACAATCTTTAGTCGGGCGAAGTAAGGATCCCAGTTGAACGTGGGGAGTGACGAAGTCCGCCTCACTATATCGTAAAACCGTATCATACATTCATACTAAACTTAATCTTACAATAAAAAGTTTTGAAATCAAATCTTGTTAACTTAAAAAAGTTAAACACAATGATAGGTAGAATGGAAATTACCTCTCCCATAAAAAGCAAAGTAGATAGCTTTGGGATTGTGAGATCTCAACAAAGTGGATTTTAGAATCTTGGTACAGTCCATTTAATTTAGTCCCCCTCTCTTCCTCTCCCCCACTATTATTAAAGTCCCCAAGATTTCCCCTTCCAGATTTCCTCTTTTATACACACACCCTTATTCACCATGACTTTTCATTACACACACAATAATTATTAAGTTAATATTAGTATTTAAACAACCCCACTTCTCCCTTCTTTCCCATTTCTCTCTATTCTCCTTACATTATATTTTTCCGTTTACAAATTATAGAATAAGACGGTTTCACAGTCTAATACTATAGCTAGTATGTTTAACTTGGCGTCTGCGAGAACCGGTGTGGTTTCGGGCCGGAGGTGGAAGTCGGATTCGGCTATTGATCTTGGACCGTCCGAAGCGGTCTCTGAAGCTCATGTTTTAGCCGTTGATGATAGTCTCATTGATCGGAAAGTTATTGAGAGATTGCTTAAAACTACTTCTTGTAAAGGTTGCTTTTCTATAAATGCTTCGTCTGTTCCATTTGATTGTTTACGTTTTTATTTTACTTTATGTTTCATTTGATTGTTTACGTTTTAATATCGGTTTTTATTTTAATATAGTAACTGCGGTGGATAGTGGTATGAGAGCTCTTGAATTTCTTGGATTGGATGCAGAACAAAGGACCTCTGTTGTTGCTGTAAGATTTCTAAACTTCCTTAGTTAATTCATATATACTCGCTCCGTCTCAGTCATTTGTTTACCTTTTTTATTCCTGCGGTAAACAAATAAACGAGACGGAAAGAGTAATAAGCAAGGAGTTTAAGGAATTAGACTAAATTATGGTGTTTAATTGTGTAGGGGTTAAAGATTGATTTAATAATTACTGATTACTGCATGCCTGGGATGACTGGCTATGAACTCCTCAAGAAAATTAAGGTTTGAATTTTTCCGTTTTAATTATGAAATTAATATTAATTGATTTTATAATTAATTAGCAATTGCAATTCATGACTAATTATTCATTATATTTTTAGCAGGAATCATCTACCTTCAAGGAAACTCCTGTTGTAATCATGTCTTCCGAAAACGTCATTGCTCGAATCGATAGGTATTACACCTTCATCACTCGTAATTTTAATTGATTCTTTCAATTTACCGTATTACATTACTAGTTCGCTCCCTAAAATTTGAAATCGATTCTTTCAATCCGTGTGATATAGTACTAGTTCGCTCCCTCAGTCTCAGCCGATTCTTTAGATTTGTATTCATTTGTTACACATATTTTAATCAAAACGTAAAGAATCGGTTCAGAAATAGAAAAGTCGATCTAGTTTGAGCTAAATCTAATTAATTTACATGTTATGAATCGAGTTAAATTCAGTTAATTTGTTTAGAATGTGATTGGCATGAACTAACAGTAAATTAAATCACAATAAACAGGTGTTTAGAGGAAGGAGCAGAGGATTTCATACTAAAACCAGTAAAATTGTCCGATGTTAAACGTCTACGAGACTACATGAGCAAAGACGAAAAATCAAACAACAAAGA
>JAGPOY010004685.1:0-11705 GCA_018983105.1 Silene uniflora | reverse complement strand
TTGTAGCTCCCGAGCACATCGCGCAATCGTATCCAGTACATTCCAGTCCGTCTCATCCCATGCCTGCCTAATAGTATCTTCACATCCTTCCTCCCCTACCCAAATTTGCTCAAACCGGAAACGACCCTTCTTCTCTTCCTCGACCCGCCTCCTCCCATCCATCACAACTCTAATAGGTGAGTGATCAGACCACTCACGCTCCATATGAACAAGCTTCGCATATGGGTATAGCTCTCTCCAGCACTCCGTTGTCATAGCTCGATCCAGCCTACATTGTCGATTAGCTTCTCCCGCTTGCCCATTATCGTAAGTAAAGTCATATCCCTCATAATCAAGATCACTCAGCCCGCACGTATCTACCGCTTCGCGGAAATTATTCATTTGCCATTGAGCCCGTACACCTCCTTTCATTTCGGTGGCAAATAAAACCTCATTGAAATCGCCTATACAAAGCCATGGCAAAGTCGAATCATCAGCTAGGTCTTGTAATAATTGCCACGATAAGTGTCTATCATTAACTGCCGGCCACCCATAAAAACCAGTCAGACGCCATCTACGTTCTCCATCCTCGATCTCGAAATCCATATGATGTACAGAAGCGGACCTAAAGTCCACCTTAATCTCCTTTTTCCATAAAAAAGCAAGGCCACCAGACCGCCCCACACTATCCACCGCTAAGCTATTGTAATCATCATAAAAAAAAACCAACTTTCCCATCTCCTGACTACTCAGCTTTGTTTCACAAAGAAACACCAAAGCTGGGGCCTCTCTCCGTAGCAAATTCCGGAGTCCGCCTACTGCATCGGGGTTGCCCAGCCCCCTGCAGTTAAGGCTCAAAAGATTCATTGGGCCCGGCGGGGTTGAGTTCCCTCAACCACCGCCTCAGGTGAAAACACACCCATATCTAACGTAACCCGTTTAGCAACACTCACCACCTCCACATCCTCGCCCTCCCTAACCCTTTTCGAGCCCTTCATACCAACAATCCCAGCGTCCACCACATCCCCACCAGTCCTCGCCTTATCCCTCTCGAGCTTTTTCCACTTCCGGCCCCCCTGTTTTGTTACCCCGTCACCTATACCCATACTCTCTTCTCTACCACCCTCGCTTGTCCTCTCCATCTCCCTCGTCCAGCCTGACACGTCTACACTTTCTACAACCTCTTGATTCCCATCGCTGTAAAGCACCCCCACCTCCGTGCCTCCTCTATTCTCTTTCTCTTGCACCGCTTCTACAGTCCCTCCCTCTCCATTGCCAGTATCTCTCCTTAGCGTCTGGCCCTGACCTTTCGATTGTGTAACCCCGACCTTTTTTAATTTTTCAATCATAGCCTCTAGTGCTTCCTCCTCCCTCTTCCTCTGTTCTTCATCAAATTGAGAAAGCAAAGCACGCGCAGCTCTACCAGGAGGCTCCACAACTGTCTTTGTAACCTTCCATGGTGATGCCCTCATCCATTCTCCATAAGCTAGCTCTCCATCCTCATAGGGCCCCTCGTCGCACTCCTTCTCACCATGGCCAAGCACGCCACACCCGTAGCAAAAAGTAGGTAACCTTTCATATTTAACAGTAAACTCAGTAGCAGAACCAGACGGCATACACACCTTCACACTTGATTTTAATGGTTTACGAACATCGTGAACAATTCTGATACGAACTGCTCTCTCTAATTCTGGGTTTTGCAACACATCCAGGCAAACAAAGCGACCCAATTGGCTCCCCAAATGCCGAGCATTGCCCTCATTCGATCTTCCTCTAATAGGGAGGTCATAAATACGAACCCATAACGGAACAAGAAACAGAGGCGTATCAGTCATTTTCCCAGTCTCCAAAGGTTCGCCAAAGCACCACATAAACTTATCGAAATGCCAAGGTTGGCCTTCGAGGACCCTACTTTTATCTCGATCATTGGAAAAACGGAAAGCGAAAATTTTATCTTTCGGATCGATAACATTACCTAGAATTGTCCCCTTAGGGTTCCACAGTTTAGTCATGGTATCGATCGCTGCTCGAACGTTGATAGATTTTGATGCCCACAGCCTCCCAACGAGCATTAGATCCGATCTTTCCTTCTCTTTTGTGTCGTCACCCACGTCCCAAACAAAATTTCCCGAACCTTCCTCATCGTCCTCCCCAATCGGTTGTTTCCCATGTCGGCGGGAAGAACTTCCTGTAGCCATCCTAACAGAACCCTAGAACAGAAAAATAAACCCACAATAACACGATCCTAGTATAAAAACGTAGAATAGAAGCCTTGAGAGAAAGGAGAAAGCTAAGAGAGAATAGACGAAATCCTCACAGGAAACCCTAGAGGCACCTTTTCATTTCCAATTTAGATTAACTTGACTCAATACTTGGTGAAAGTTAATTTGTGTCAATTTTTTATATTTATATTTATTTGATTTGTGTGTTTGTGTTTTTGTTTTTGTTTTTGTTTTGTTATCTAAATCTGTGTTTTAACTTAGTTTGGAAGTTGGGTTAAAGGTTGAAGATATGTGTGTCAATTTTTTATATTTATATTTATTTGATTTGTGTGTTTGTGTTTTTGTTTTTGTTTTTGTTTTGTTATCTAAATCTGTGTTTTAACTTAGTTTGGAAGTTGGGTTAAAACGATTTTGAATAGGAAAAAAAAGAGAAAAAAAAAGCTATGGTTTGGAACAGAAATAATCCTGATCGATTGAGGGTGTGTTTTGATTGAAGGATTTGGAGGGAAAAGAAAGGGAGGGGGATTTTGGAAATAAAATAAAAAATTAATAATAATCCTAATGGAATTAAGGTAAAGGTGGTTTTGGAAAGACAAATCCCCGACTCGGACTCGGACTCGGACTCGGGATTGGTTTAGGTAAGAGTGGGTGTATATATAAGGACATGAGAAGAGCAAAAGCGTTTATAAAACTATCCTTAATACAAAGGGAGTTGGTTGATAAAGAAGGGGATGATGGAAGCAAAAGAAGAAGAATGGAAAAGCAGCAGCCTACAACAACTGGATATAGAATTCATAGTGTCAGAAATATTGCCGAGATTGGAAGCGAAAACCTTAATAAGATGTAGATGTGTTTGCAAAATGTTCAAGGCCCGGATTTCATCCCCACAATTCATCCAACGTCACTTGGAATACACAACATCAGATTCATGCCGTGAGTCGAATCGTCTCCTCATCCTCCCTAATCCTACTAATAACCTAGAAGGTTTTTGTGGGTTTGACTTGGTGTCTGCTAATATTCATACCACGACCATGACAATGAGCTTGTCCCGTTACAAGGTTTCCATCATCGGCTCCTGCAACGGTTTCCTTTGTATCAGGCGGTTAGATGATGTCTTTGTCCTCAACCCCATTACTCGAAATAGTATCAGCTTTGCTGCTCCTCATGTTACCAGTCTTGGCTTCGGCTTTGACGAGATTGATCAGGATTATAAAGTTGTTGGATTTTGGGAAATTTTTGGTGAGCAAAGGGACAGAATTGTTTCTGTTTATGGCCTCAGGGACCGCTCGCTGACTTTCTCCCTCAGACAAACAGCTGTTGAAGATAGCCTGGTGGTATCGGACGCTGCCGTCCTTATTAACAACTCTTTGCTCCATTGGACCTTCTGGAATTCCTCCACTCACAAGCGTCGCATCGGTTGTTTAGACCTCTGCCGTCGACAGTGGCTCCCTGATCTCTACTTGCCTGACTATTATTATTCCCCTGCGGCTGCTGAGACATGTTGTATTCATCTTCTGGAAATCGGTTCCCTAGATGACCGCTTCTCTTGCTCCTTTGAGAATATCAGAGATTCCTGTTTTGACGGCTGGGTGATGAAGCAGTATGGTGTTAGGGAGTCTTGGACCAAGCTATTCAGCATACCCATTTCTGACCCCCTCTCCGGTGGGATTGTGGCTGTTGCCAGCCTCGGACCTCAAATCTTGCTTAAGCGGCGTCATGGAACCAAGTTTGCCTGGCACAATCCCAGTAATGGCCTTTTTTCTTACGCTCCATATCATGGTCACCCATTGATTACCCCGCATGTTTACAAGACAACCCTTGTCCCCCTTCCTGGCCCTGGCGTCCCCCATTTTTCCCCTTTCCTTTTTAATCACCCTGTTTAATTTATTTGCTTTGTGTATATATGTATTCTGAATTCTTAATTCATTATCATTATTATTGTTATTGTTATTGTTGCTTATGATTATCAAACTTACTCATTGCAAATCTCTATCTTGGACACTGTCTAGTGTCATACTCAAATCCCTACAGGCGCGGAACCGCAATTTGGAATTCCGTTTGGACGATCGAATAAGCAAGCATCGAAATCGAGATAAATTTTATCTAGCCTATGGATGGACGTAGTAACCGTCCTTGTTACGATGTATATGGTGTGAGAAGTCTATATGCATTGCCTGGAAGATAGGCAGAGAACTATAGGAAATGTTATATTATTATGAATGTAAGAGTACATACAACTGATGGTTTACAGGAGTATTTATAAGACTAGGAATGCATCTAATTTAGGCTAAGAATATGTATTGACTATATTTACAATGTGAATGCATAATTACATGATTTGATATTATTTACTTGCTTTGTTTGTTGATGTAGAGGATATGGGAGATATTTGTGTATTATGGTTAATACGCCCCCGCAAGATGGACTTCGGAGGGAGAAGACCAATCTTGTCTCGTAGTTCTTGAAAGCGAGGCTTGTGGAGTGGCTTGGTGAGAGCAGCGAGTTGATCCTTGCCAGCAATGTGTTGGATTCGTATATGGCCAAGTTGAAGTTGTTCGCGGACGAAGTGGAAAGCAAGGGCCATATGTTTCATTCTTGAATGGAAGACAGGATTTTTGGCATAGAGAGTGGCAGACATATTGTCACAGTAGAGCGCTGGTGGTTTGGTAGTTACTATGCCAAGCTCAGTGAGTAAGTTGCGCAGCCAAATGATTTCAGTAGTGAGAGCAGCAACGGCACGAAATTCAGCTTCGGTTGTGGATAGAGCTAAGCCACGTTGCTTCTTGGAGGACCAAGAGATGGGATTGCGGCCTAGGTAGATGACGTAGCCAGTGGTTGAAATGTATGATTGTTTGTCACCTGCAAAGTCTGCATCACAGAATGCATGAAGACAGAGAGGAGAGTTGCGATGGAGCTGAATGCCATAGTGTTGAGTGCCTTGAAGGTAGCGAAGAAGACGTTTCAAGGCAGTCCAATGCGTGGAGGTAGGGTGATGAAGGAACTGAGCTAGTCGATTTATGGTAAATGCAATGTCAGGCCGAGTGAGGGAGAGATATTGTAGGCTCCCTACAATGGCACGATAGTCCGAGTGATCTTGGACGGGTTTATGATCTTCTCGGATAAGTTGTATATCAGTGGCAATTGGTGTATTTATAGGTTTTGCTTCTGACATTTTGTATTTGGTTAATAAATCATATACATATTTGGATTGATTGAGATGTAACCCGAGGGTGTTTGGTGTGACTTCAATCCCGAGGAAGTAGGAAAGTGGGCCGAGATCTTTGATTGAAAAGCGTTTGGCTAAGTTTGTTATGAAAGTTTGTATGTGAGTGTGGTGTGGACCAGTAATGATAATGTCGTCAACGTAGACAAGCATGTAAATACAGGTCGTTGGTGTTTTCAAAAGGAAGAGCGAGGAATCGGATATGGATTGTTTGAACCCATATGTAATTAGATAGGTTTTGAGCTCGGTGTACCAAGCACGAGGTGCTTGTTTTAAACCGTATATTGCTTTGTTAAGTTTGCAAACAAAGTTGGGGTGAGTAGCATCTACAAAGCCTTGAGGTTGAGCCATGAAGACATTATCGGTTAGGGTGCCTTGTAAGAATGCATTGTTAACATCGAGTTGTCGTAGAGACTAGTTATTGGTGACTGCGAGAGAAAGAATTAGGCGAACAGTTGTAGGTTTGATTACAGGGCTAAAGGTTTCGGTGTAATCAATGCCGGGTCTTTGGTGAAATCCTTTGGCCACAAGGCGCGCTTTATGTTGTTTAAGGGTACCATCGGGATTGTATTTGATCCGATATACCCATTTACAACCAATGATATTGTGTGATGGTTCACGGGGAACAAGAGTCCACGTTTTATTCCGAATAAGTGCATCATACTTGTCTTGCATAGCATGGCGCCAAGGAGGAAGAAGGAGGGCCTGTTTTACCGTGTTTGGTAGTGAGTGGTTAGGAGCGGAAGCTAGTGCGAGATTGGCATATTTGGGGTTAGGTTTGCGAATATTATTTTGAAGTAGAGTGACAACAGTGCTCGGAGGGGGCTGAGTTGAAGTGGAGCTGACGTTATTAGGGACTAAGGTGGATGCAGGAGAGTTGGAGGAGGGTGTGGCAGCAGGTGAGGTGGTATTCGGCGTGGTGGATGTGGAGGGTTGTGTGGGTCGTCTACTGTAGACATGGTGAATAGGATGTCGAGAGTGGATGGGAGCAGAGGAGGGAGAGCTGGCAGGTGCCGTGGGGTTTGTTGGTAGCACAGGAATGATAAGACGACACCAATCGTCGGCATTGGTGTTCGTAGAGGAGGGTGGCGAGGTTGTTAAGAGACGGTGATAAGCAAATTCATCTTCGATAAATTTGACATGACGAGAGGTGTAAATGCGGTTTGTCTTGGGATCGAGACAGTGAAAGGCACTTTGGGTGGAAGAGTATCCCACGAAGATACACGGTATAGAACGATAGTCTAGTTTGTTTTTCGTATATGGTCATAGCCAGGGATAACATAGACACCCAAAGTTGTGTAATTTCGTATAATTAGGTTCAATATTGTGTAACTTAAAGTACGGTGTTTGATTATTTAAAGTTTTGGTTGGAAGACGATTAATTAAATATGTAGCGGTGCTGAAGGCGAAGGGCCATAGTGTGGTGGGAAGACCGGCGTGAGATAATAGTGCGAGGCCGGTTTCAACGATATGTCGATGTCGTCTTTCGGCATAACCATTGTGTTCGGGGGTGTGTGGCGGAGAGGTTGAGTGACTAATTCCGTTGTCAAGTAATTGCGGGGTTAATTTTTGAAATTCTCCACCATTGTCGGAGAAGAAGTTTTAACGGTTTTATTGAAATACTTTTCTACTAAAGCCTTAAAGCGAAGAAATACGTGAGCGGTTTCGGATTTTTGTTTTAATGGAAATAACCATATGTATTTGGTGAAATGGTCGACAAATATAACATAGTACTTATAATTTTCGCGAGATAGGACGGGACTTGTCCAAAGATCAGAGTATATTAATTCGAGTGGTCCGGTTGTAGTAAAAGACGATTGTGAGAATGGTAGCTTTGTGCTTTTGCTAATATGACAAGAATTGCAAAATGAAAAATTGGAAAAAGGAAAAATTGCATTTTTATTAATGGTTTTCATTACATCATAATTCGGGTGCCCTAATTTATGATGCCACGAAAGCGGAGTCGAGTCTTTCTTGGTTAGATAAGCGCGTGGTTGGGACGGACTCAACTCATATATCCCGTCTTTAGCTTGGCCCTTGAGGAGTGTCGCTCCCGTCGAAATTTCCTTTACAAGAAACGAAGACGATGAGAAAATTATATACGCATTATTATCTCGACACAATTGTGAAATGGATAAAATATTTCGAGAAATACGCGGTACATGTAAAACGTTATTAAACTTAAGTGACGAGAAGGGTAAACGTAACGAACCTATGTTGGCAATATCCAACGAAGAGCCATCTCCAATAAACAGGTTGTCAGGGCCGAGATAAGGGGAGTGGAGAGCAAGGGTATCAAGATCATGAGTCACATGGTGGGAGGCGCCGCTGTCTAGCAAATAATTAGGGTTAGGGCCTGGGTTGTTGGCGGTTGCTGTGTGCGCCTGAGGCTGGTTGTTTTGGTGGCGAGATGGTGATGCTGAGAACACGATATTAGGGTAAAGCTTCCTAAAGAAAGGGCAATTAGCAATAACATGTCCAATTTGTCGGCACCACTGGCAGCGACCCTTAAAGGGACGAGGTGTTGCCGTGGTGGATGAGGAAGGAGTGTATGGTGACGGGTTGTATTGAGAGGCAGCGGCCTGATTTGGTTGTTGACGGTTGAAGCCGCGGTTGTTTCCATTGTTGTTCCGATAGGTATAGTTTGCAGTGGGTGGAAAGAGATCATTATTTGGTTGTTGCTGTTTGAGCAAAAGCTCATGGTGAAGCAATTTTTCATGGAGTAATTCGAATGAGATTGGGTTGTCTCGGTTACGAACAGTGTCCATAACTGGTTTGTAGAGGTTGTAATCGAGGCCACGGAGAACCTTTGATATGATGTCATCAGGGTCGACAGTTTTGCCTAATAAGGCGAGTTGGTCAATACATGTTTTGAATTGGTTCATATAGTCACTGATCGATTGATCAGTGGTTTTGACTGTTGAATCGAGACGGTCTTTGAGCTGTAAAACATGTGCTCTAGAGGGGTTTGCATAGGTTGAAGCGAGGATGTCCCAAGCTTCCTTGGCAGTGGTGGCTCTCACGATTAAGGCCTGAACAGTAGCACTCAAGGTGCCCATTAGAGCACCTAAAATGAGACCGTATTGCTTTAACCACGAGAGGTAAGCGGGGTTTGGCTTTTCTTGTTTGTCATCACCCGAGATGGTGGGTGATGGTGCTTGGTGAGTCCCATCGAGAAAGCCAAACAGGCTGTACCCGAAGAGAATATTCATTAGTTGAAACCTCCATGATACATAGTTCATGGGGGTCAGTTTAACACAGTTGGTGAGGTTGAGTGAAACCAGGGGTTTTGATGCGTCATGTAGGTTAGGGACGACGTTTTCTGGAGTAGTCATGGTGGTTGGGGTGTTGATTGTGACGGAGACAGGGGTTGTTTGTTTGAAGGCAGTTGTTTGACGTGGTGATAAGGGGTTGTTTGAGGATCTTTTAGAGCTCCTAGATACCATATAGGAAAGGTTATATTATTATGAATGTAAGAGTACATACAACTGATGGTTTACAGGAGTATTTATAAGACTAGGAATGCATCTAATTTAGGCTAAGAATATGTATTGACTATATTTACAATGTGAATGCATAATTACATGATTTGACATTATTTACTTGCTTTGTTTGTTGATGTAGAGGATATGGGAGATATTTGTGTATTATGGTTAATAAGAACCGTGTTTTGTAATGCTGTGGCCTTGGTAGTTCCTGAATTCATGGTCGTAGTTTATTATCTGTTGTTAATTGGAAATTTCTCCGGTACAGGAATATATCAGTGTTTGCAACAATGGGTTATGTGTTGAATTCAACTTTTAAACAAACTATACCCACAAAAATCGAAACTGGCTCTTGTTGGTCAACCGATTCAACATTAACCTTTTAATTTCTAAAGATCTTTAGAGATTTAATAAAATTAATCTCTGATTCGTTAAACAATTCTCAGATTGAGTTTTTTTAAAGGAACGAGAAAATATTGAACATATATGACATCGTTTGGACCACCAAAGTCAAATTGGGACAATTGATTTGGAAGGGAGTGAGAATGAACATGCATCTACATGTATTACTCTGCAACAGGTGTATATGTCGCAATAGTAAATCCCTTACATAAACAAACCTCTGCAATCGTTTTTGCAAAATACATGGGATGGGAAGAACGCATTGATTCCAGTTTAGCCCAGAACCCCAAGGATCCGCCAGAATCAGCCTCATCCTGTTCATCTTCAAGGATGTCAATCGAGCCCTGTAAAAGAGAAAAACAAGATAATCAGGAAAATGTAGCTTAATCAGAACAACAGAACGTACGCACGGATAAATAATTCTCACCCCCTCAAACTCGTCATCACCATCCTCTTCGTCGTCAGCCTCATGTATTTCTTCCTCCTCGATTTCCTCAATGCCAAAATCAACCGACGCTGGGACACATAACTCCATCTCATTCAACATCTCCTTTGTATCAAGACCAATGATGACTTGCTGCATTAAAGAAACCCTAAGTTTTGAAAATTTACGTTTTAGATATCAGACCTTCAATTCACCCACAATAACAAATCTCCAGGGTCATGCTACTTACAACATAGTTATTATCAGAAGTCAGGGTCTGCATAATGTCTTCGTCGTTATTCACCTGGAAGTAAACATCTGTGAACAAGCCACATATATAACTTTCAGCAGCAAAGACTGGAGGAAATAGAAATTCATAATTCACTAACTATTTTAAGGAGCAATACTAACAATAACGCAACTTCCATGTTCATCAGTCAGCTATGGCAGCTCTGGCCAGAAATGTTTTCATGAACCTCATCATTGATCAAGCTGGAGAACATTAAGGTTGTCTCGCTGTTCACCTGAAAGTACACGTTAAGCAATATCAGCTAAAAGATTAAGGATGACAACTATTCGGCCAAGTATCACACAAAATAAAAAATAAGGTTGTCTCAAGTAAATAAGAAACCATTAATCAAGAAATATGCGCTGAACTCCATGCGGCTTCGCCACTGCATTGAAGACAGCAATTATACCAGTAAGCTAGGCTTGGCTTTAAATTTAAATGGTTAAAAAGTTGTGGTGTCACAATTAAGGACCATTAAGGAGGATCAAATGTATGCACAATTACAAACCTGCTCGAGCAACCTTACTCGTACAATTGCCAATACGATTAACCAAAATCATTAACTACTTCAACAAAATATGCAGGACAGTACGGATTAGCCTGTAGCCTTGTCTTCAACCGATGTATCCCGTCCTCAACAACTGCACTCACAATATGAAAACAAAGTATAGGTTATATTTTTTCACCAGTGAGCATAACATAAACATAACATAAAATGATTACCTTTATTTGTTGCTAATTTATACTCTTACAGTTTTACCCCTATATTATATCTTCGGGGGTTGTAATAATGATCCTTCAAAATGTAGTCTATTTTATCGAAACCGAGGTAGCGCCCTCAACAACTGCAATCAGAATACCTTCAGGCTTCAGTAGTGACCCAAATCCTCGTGTATTACTCATCTACTTATAATGTCATTAGGTTGGCCTCACATTTAAAATCGTCTTACAAAACAATTGAAAGTTTTGAAAGTGAAGCACACCTCAGCGTAAGTCTTTTCACCACCGAGCATGACATATTTGATGAATTGTTTCCTGCTCACCCATGTTGCTTGATCTTGTTTCGTTTTCAGCCTGCAACACCTGTAATATAACCAAACAACAAAAGATGGAAACCAACTTAACCACCAAACAACAAGTATATGATGATGGACGACTGAAAACTAACAAACATGCTTTTCCCTATTATTGTGTAGCAATCTTAGCCACTATAACTTCAAAGAGCTTTCAATTGATGATAGTCTGCTCAGATATGAATGTGGAGGTTGCCCTAACAAGGAAATAGAAGACATTTCTTCTGTTAAAAAAATAGCAATATCTCTAAGGGCGCATCAGTTGAAGTTTAGCGTTGCAAATTCATCATCTGATTATGCTTTTTATATCCAAATATAAAGAATTTCAATAAGACTGAAAGGGGCCTCTTCTTTTAGTCTGAAACTACCTTGTTCCGGGTGTAATTACGGTGGTAATTATGGGAGCAAGTTTGTTGTACACGTAAGCTCGTAAGATGTCGGCGGAAGCTAGGCTCTCTTGAATCTTCCTGCAAAGATGAACAAACGGAGGGCACGGCTTGGGGCCGTGCGAACTCACTCCGACGCTCAAGTCAGTGACTTAGAGATAAGTGTGTAATTGAGGAGAGATAAGGGAGTTAATACCAAGTGATGAGAGAGAGTGGATGTTT
>JAGPOY010004684.1:0-11706 GCA_018983105.1 Silene uniflora | reverse complement strand
AGCCATTCAAAAACAAAAGAAATCGATGAAGAACTTAATATTCCAATAAGTTCTGAAGATATAAATGCTGTAAACATGTTAAATGAGGAACAACGTGTTGCCTACGATAGAATTTACAGAAGGGTTTTGGAAAATGGGCATGGCTCTTTCTTCTTGGACGACCCTGGAGGTACAGGAAAAACTTTTCTGTATACAACACTCTTGCAAATCTAAGAGCTAGGGGACTCATTTGTCTTGCAGTTGCAAGTTCGGGTATTGCAGCATCGAATCTTGCAGGTGGAAGAACTTCAAATTCTCGCTTCAAAATCCCTCTTGATATAGAAAATAATCAGAGTTCTCAAATCTCCAAACAAAGTTCTTTAGCTGAACTCATTCGAGCATGTAGGTTAATCATTTGGGATGAGGCTCCCATGGCAAAACGAGAGTCATTGAATATTTTGAAAAAACTTTGCGTGATGTGTGCTCAAATACAGAAATGTTCGGAGGAAAAATAGTCGTCTTTGGAGGAGACTTTCGACAAGTATTACCTGTTATACCAAAAAGCACATTATAGGAGGCAATTAATTCGAGTTTTGTTATGTCTCCGTTGTGGCCGCAACTTGAAAGAATTCATCTAACAATTAATATGAGAGCTATGCGTTATCCTGCTTTCAGCGACTTCGTGCTAAGTGTTGGTTATGGTCGTCATCCTTATGAAAATGGGAAGGATATCAAATTACCAAGGACGATTGTCATATCTGGAACGGAAGAATCCACACTAATTGAACGGCTCATTGATTCAATCTATCCAGATATACACCAAATTTGTGAAATCCGTCTCTCACAACCAAAAGAGCAATACTAACTCCGAAAAATGATGACACACAGATGATAAATTCCATATTAGTTTCTCGACAAAGAGGTGAAGCGTTTACCTATAGAAGCTTTGACGAAGCCTCAAATATTGCAACAGAACAATATCCGGTGGAATTTTTTAATACACTTCAGCCTAGCGGTCTGCCGCCTCATGAATTGGTTCTTAAATTAAACAGTCCTGTTATTTTGTTAAGAAATTTAGATCCTACCTCCGGTCTTTGTAATGGTACACGACTAATTTGCAAAGGCTTTGACAGAAATGTTATTGACGCCGAAATTGTCGTTGGACATTACAAAGGAAAAAGAGTCTTCATACCAAGAATTCCACTTCAGCCTTCGGCAACCGATAAATTTCCGTTTCACTTTAAAAGAATACAATTTCCGATTCGATTAAGTTTTGCAATGACTATCAACAAAGCACAAGGACAAATGCTTAATAGAGTCGGAATTTATTTGCCAAGACCAGTGTTTTCACATGGTCAATTATATGTAGACTTATCAAGAGAAAGACAAAGTTCTGATATAACCGTGGCTATTCTTCCGCACTGTGCGTCGTCTGACAGTTGGAGACGTACTAGAAATATTGTATGCTACGAAATATTAAATAAAGCGAAATAAAGGTAAATATGTGTGTTAATTTCTTTTTTTTTTTCCTTCTTTCATTCACGTTACTATACAAATTTATATACATTATCACCTTACTACTTCATTTTATTTTTTAAGTGCATGTTATTATCTCTTTATTATTTCCAATGCAGATTGAGTAAATAATTTTTTTTCCTCTACAAATCGATTCTAATAACAATTTACAAAACAAACCCTTATAGGAGATCATTTGCTTTCTTTTTATAAATTGATTTACTAATAGCCACATCTGACTTTTATGTTCTAAATTTGCAGATTACAATGACTCCTCCAAGAATACCGCTTGCCTCGGTAACAGATCGTAGTACGAACTTTACTGTCGTTGTGACGCTTGAATCCCTAAAAGCATCCAAATACACAAGCCAAGGCGAAAAAACGCTTCAGATGCAGAGGTACAAATATATATTATAATTATCTTCATGTTTTTGCTAAGAAATTAATTTTATTAACTGCAATTGTGTTATAGGGAACATAAATGACTGGAGTGATCTTTCAAGAAGATTTAATTTCTTTTGAAGATCTACATGAAGGGCATCAATATGAACTTCAGAACCCAACCATCAAGATCATTCCCAACCTATGCAGAACCGGCAGTCAAATCTATCAGTTGTAGTTAGAAACAGGTTTGATTATCACTGACCTTGGTCCGACCGAAACTACAAACACTTATTGGGTGCCGGTCAACTCTGCTCTGGAAAATTTGGACAACAAAGCCAGAATTGGTATGTACCTTTACCAATGCATTCAAATGCTATTTTCTACAATTTGTTAACATCTCTATTCAAAATAATTCCTATACGCAATACAGATTTAGTTGCCATAGCCATTTCTGTTCGACCCTCAAGAAGAGTTACAACTTGAGCCACAGGCGATGAAAACGACGCCAAAGATATAACAATCGTCGATCATCAGTAAGTAATTGAATACATATATTCTTCAGTCTAATTTTTTTTTTTTCAGTTAGTTGTATATGTTTTAAGATTTAACTGTATATGTAGAATGAATCCCGTTTTTCTAACGGCTTGGCGTACGCTGGCTCTTGAGCCTACTGAAAAAGTTGCTAGAGCAATTAGCTCCCTACCTGTTATTAAGATCACTCGTGTTAAAGCAATCAAGTACAGAGGCATATATACATATTATACAGTAGGTAAATTTAAAAAAACATATTATGACGGCCATTTTTGTTGACAGGAGGCTCCTGGAGTACTACCCGTTTTCCGACTATAAGATTAGGCAGTGACGAATCGGACGTGCAAGAACTACGCAGTTGGTATGTTATATTAATATATATATTTTTTTGGTAACTGTTATTATAATCCAATAACATCTATATATTTTCTTCATTTAGGGCGAGGGATCATAATGATATTTTGCAAAATCTTAGTAGGTCTTTCGGAACAGACGTTTCTGGAGAAAGCTCACGTCAACAAACTCATAATTTACAAACACTTATACCGATTAGCTCTCTGCCAAACCAACAGGTCGTCATTTGCATAAATTTATGTTATGCGCGGAAGCGATACGTGCGGAGTAGATGCAACAAATAAAATACACACAAGGATTTAACGTGGTTCACTATCAATGCGATAGCTACATCCACCGGGGCGACGGAGAATAATTCACTATGTCGGGAGAATTACATATTACAAAGATGAGCACAGAGTTTTTCTAGATCTGCCCTCCTAAAACTCTCTATGTTTGCCTCATAAATATCTCCCGTCTGGAATAGCTAGGTTAGGGTAGAGTTTATATATTAAGCTACCTAACAAAGACTAATACAATTAGGAAACTAATAAACACAATAAATTAAACAAGCTAAGGAAAACATCACAAGGTGACATTAGATTAGGGAACTGGAGGGACCCACAATTTCCCTAATACTAACCAAAAGTCGCGTAGATAGAAAGTCAAAGCAATTCCCATATTTCATGCCTGACATAACTTATACGCACTGAATCAGCATATGGCACAGATATTGGTGTGACCCGCATATATAGACACACGCGACTCTCCCATATTGCTGCTCCTCTTTTCTTCCTTAGTTTATTTTCTCAACTTTAATCATACTCTGACATTTACAATGCGACATACGAGTCACATTCTAACAATTTATATAGCATCTACAATTGTAAACCATTTTCCTTCGCATATATACTAACAATTTATGTGGATCATTTCCCAGGCAAATGAAATTGTATTAATAGAAGGAAAAATTCAATCCATCATAAATCCTGATACTTTCTTTTACAATTCCTGTAATAAGTGTGGAGAATATACAATAGTTAAAAGCGGTTCAAGCTTCAAATGTGTCGCCAGTCAAACTACGCATTATAGCATATCGAAGTCTACGTAAGTCGACCCCACCATTTATTATGATAAACGTTTTTCTATCTTCCTTTATATAACATGTGTTATATTGTTTATGATGGCGTCATTAATAGATGTGAACTAAAAATCATTTTCACCGACAACACTGGAGATACCCGCATCTCCTTGTTTGACTCCCTAGCAGAAAATGTCCTGGAAAGAAGAATTGACGAGCTTACCGCTTTAACACCGCAGGTACCGTGATACTATATTATTGCTCATGCAATATTATATTTATTTCAATTACTTATCACCATCGAATATGAACTAATTTTTATAATTTTTTATACACTTTTAGGAACGAAAAACGGTTTTAGATGAGACTGTTACTAAAGTAAAGGACCAGAACTTCGTTATAGAGCTTCATTCATACATACAAACTGATCCAGTTCGACAATTACGATTCAGTCCGCGAAAGATTTAAAAATCAGATGCCTAGATCTCAAAAAAAAGTTCGCATATGCAGTATTTATTTGCTTCGTTAACACGTAAATCTTTTTCTTTTTTTGTTCCTTCGAATAAGCAAGCATACATGTGGTTTATACTACGTTCGCATCTGTTTAGTTTTGTATTTCTGAAATCAAGTTCTTCCAGTAATCGTTGCGAAACGCTGAAGTATGTAAATAAATAAACTGTAAATAAAGGTTTGTTTTTGTGCATAACTGTGCTGCGCATGCATGCACCGTATTGACTAACGTAGAATTTTAGTTCACCGTGTTTAATAAATGTAGCAAGTAACACTGTAATTTGGATCTTCCTTTTAATTCAATATTGTAGACCCCTTTTACGAAAAACAAACTGTGAAACATATTTTTTTTGAGATTAAGATAGAAGAGCCACCAAAATCAAGCAACTAAATAACATTAGCAAAGTATAATTACAGTAACAATTTTTAAACGTTGATTTTTCACGTTCTTATTTTGTCATCGACTTTACGTAATAACAATTTCAAACTTAAAAATTTACATATATTTAGCTGTAGTACATAGTACTTAATACGTAATTTTAATCCAGTAACAAAAAAAAAATATCATCTTTCGGAATATTTTGGAATTCAAACGTACATAATTTAACTAAAAAGATATATACGCTAAATAACATTAGCAAAGTTGTTAAGAACGTATACGGGAAAGGCTTGATTTTATTAATGAGCCAAAGGTGACTTATATAGTTACAAGGCATAGTGTAAACATAATCACAATAATATCAATAATATCGCTAAAATATCGCAACCGAATATATAAGATAATATCCTACCTAATACCCCTCCTCAAGCTGGAGCATGGAGATCGAGAATGCCCAGCTTGCGAAGAAGAACTTAAAACTGAGAAGCGCCCAAAGCCTTGGTGTAAATATCGGCTAGCTGTATAGAAGTAGAGACATGTTCTGCTTTGATTAAACCGTCAATAATAGCATCATGAATGAAGCGACAGTCGATTTCGATATGCTTGGATCGTTCGTGAAAAACGAGGTTATGCGCAAGACCCAAGGCGGACTGACTGTCCGTGAAAATCTTCATAGGAAGAGGGACATGGACATCCAAACTCACCAATAACCCTTTGAGCCATTTTAATTCACATAAGACGCTGCCATAGAGCGATACTCGGCTTCCGAGGAAGATAAATAAACCGTATGTTGCTGCTTTGTCTTCCAAGAAACAGGGGAACTACCAAGAAAAACATGCCAGCCCGTGATCGAGCGCCGTCGTATAGGATCCGCTCTATAATCGCAGTCACACCACCCGGTAATAGTCAATGGGCTATCCGAGCGCAAGAAGACACCCTGGCCCGGACTCCCTTTCAAATATCGCACAACTTGGAGAGCAGCCGCGAGATGTTGTTGCCGTGGCTGATGCAGAAAACGAGAGAGAATATGAACAGCGTACGGCAAATCAGGCCGTGTAACTGAGAGGTAAACAAGGCGGCCTACCAATCTACGATAGGACTCAATATCATCAAGAATCGGATCATCGGCAAGGCTAAGAGTGTGATGCTGTTCAATAGGTGTGATGGCGGGTTTTGCGCCAAGCAAGCCAGTTTCAGAAATAATATCAAGAGCGTATTTACGCTGACTAAGATAAATATCGTCCTTGTGGCGATATACCACGATGCCAAGGAAATATTTAAGAGGACCGAGATCCTTCATATGAAAGCATTTCCCCAAATACGACTTAAATTGAGCAACAGCGGAAGAATCATTACCAGCAATGACGAGGTCGTCAACATAAACGAGTATAAATAAACAAACCTGTCCGTGCGAGTAAGAAAATAAGGAGTAATCAGAGTATGATTGACGGAAGCCATAAGTTTTAAGAGCAGTGGTAACTTAGCAAACCAGCAGCGCGAGGCCTCTTTCAATCCATATAACGATTTCTTTAAACGACAAACCTTGTCTTTCTGGCCTCGACTGATGCCCGGGGGAAGCCGCATATAGACTTCCTCATGTAAATCACCATGTAAGAATGCATTATGGACATCCATTTGATGAAGCTCCCATTTTTGGATAGCCGCAACGGCTAAAAATGTACGGACTGTGACCATCTTGACGACAGGGGCGAAAGTTTCGGAGTAGTCAATACCCTCTACCTGATGATTGCTAAAAACAACAAGTCGGGCTTTCAAGCGCTCAATGGTGCCATCGGAGTTATATTTGATTTTGTAAACCCAACGACATCCTAGAGCTTTTTTACCAGAAGGAAGATCGGTCAATTCCCAAGTCCCATTCCGCTCAAGGGCATCAATTTCATGTTTCATAGCGGTACACCAATTAGCATCACGAACCGCTTCTTTAAAGGACGGAGGCTCAACACTGCTAGTAATGGCAACAATAAACTCACGATGTTTAGAGGAAAAAGAATGACAATAAACATACTGAGCTAAGGAGTACGGAGTACCTGAAGAGGGCGCGAAGTGGAGGCCGCTGGATGGAATTTGTGTGGTGGCTAAGGCATAATCCCGTAACTGGGAATTTGGGAACTTAAGTCGTTTGCCTCGACCAAGTTCACTATCACGGGTCTCGGAAACCGTGCCTGAACCCGTAACCCCATCAACAGAAGCAGACCCTCTGGGCTCGGCACTATCAGTATGTGGTCCAGTAGCCGGCCCAGCTACCCAGAACCCGTATCAGTAGCAGCCGTACCCGAATGAGGGGAAGCAACATCCGGACCAGCATTCATAGCAACAACATTATCGTCATCAAAAAATTTGAACACCTCATCAGTGTCGTTGAACGGAATGTCAAGAATGGGTGTAGAAGGGTCTGGTGGCGAAATGACCTCGGGAGAATGGGGAAAAATGGACTCATGAAAGGCCACATCACGGGAAACAAAATAGGACCCCGTATCAATGTCGTATAATTTCCAACCCTTTTTATTGTGAGGGTACCCGACAAAAATACATTTACGACTCCTCTTTGCAAATTTATCCCCTTTTGTATTCTGATTATGTGCAAAACTGAGACACCCAAAAACCCGCAAATTCTTATAGGATGGTGGAGCTCCATATAGGCATTCGTATGGAGTTTTGTTATTAAGCAAAGCGGAGGGCGTCCGGTTAATTAAGTAAGCAGCAGTGAGAATACATTCCCCCCAAAAAGATATTGGCAAATGAGACTGAAAGAATAATGACTGAGCTACCTCTAAAAGGTGACGATGCTTACGTTCGACGCGCCCATTTTGTTGGGGCGTGCCAACGCATGAGGTTTGAAAAAATTATGCCAGTTTTGAAGAAATAATCGGCCATATGGTTAAATTCCGTGCCATTATCACTGCAGACCATTTTTAATCGTTTGGAAAATTGTGTCTCAACCACAGAAATAAAACTCATAAACATATCAGAAACTTCCGTCTTATCAAGCAACAGATAAACCGAACTGGCACGGGAGTAATCATCAACAAGGGTTAAAAAATACTTGGCACCACATGAGGAAGGAAAATGATAGGGTCCCCATAAATCACAGTGAACCAATTCAAATAAACCAGAAGCCCACTTATTGTTCAAATCAAAACTACTACGATGTTGTTTCGCAAAATAACATGCCTCACAAACATGATCTTTATTAGAAATAAAATTACGAGCAAAGGGAATAGCCTTGACCGCTTTTGTAGAGGGATGTCCCAAGCGTTGATGCCACAACTCCAAAGAGCTATCAGCCGTCACATTATTCACCAAAGCCTTAGCACCCGCACAAAGCCAGTAAAGTCCATCCCGCAGCTCACCAACTCCAATCGTCCTCTTCAAAGAACGGTCCCGAATAAGACAATTTTCTTTAGCAAATTCGAAAGAATAATCATGTTCCAAGGTAAGCTGTAAGACGGAGATTAAATTACAAGTCAAAGAGGGCACGTATAAAACATGATGCAGAGTTAAATAATCGTTAATGAAAACTGAGCCCATGATAGATGACACAACTCGTTGGCCATTCGGCAAACCAACAAGTCGGTCAGGAATCATACGCTGATTGGTAAGGTACGATAAATTTCCACAAACATGATTAGATGCACCTGTAACACCCCCATATACCAAGGCCCCTTACCATGGACTGCCCTAGCATATAAGGACGTTACCATCTCGGTTGCCCGAGGTACTGAACATCATAAAGTAAACAATAAGGGACAATTTATTAATAATGTAAATAATGTTAAAGTTACATCGCAACTGTCTCAAACTGACAAACCAAAACAACTGTCTAAACAACTGAAATAAAACTAAAACTGGCGGAAGCTATAACTGTCGAACTAGACTCGGCTGTGTCCCCTCCATCCGACTCCATCAACATGGCTACCTGCTTCAATCTGCTCACCACCCTCGATGGATCACAACAGGTCAAAAGACAACATAAACGGGGTCAGCAACCGGTACCAATCATAACTCAATGCAACGTAAATAATATTAACAGCGGAAGACAGTCATTAATTCATAATCCCTTTCAGCCAGGTCCCATCGCAACAGGTACCCAAATTCAGCCAATGACACAGCCTCGTCACCGCAGCCACTCATCGCAACAAGTGATAACCTTAGGTTCATTAATGTGCACATCCTCCTGGTGATGGGAGTCACCAGGAGCGATCAAAGGGCGTGGACCATTTCCTATATGGTCTCACTCAACCGGAACAGTTTATCAGCTGGAACATCATATCATATCATCAATTACATCAATCACATAATTACTCTAGCAATAAACCAATACAATACCGTCACAACCGAATTACTGAGTAGGAAATCTTACCTGATAACAAATCCGCAAGCAATCAATCACAACAACACGGCTAGAAGGGCTCCTCTACGAATTCACAACCTAGTATAGGCAATTAATCAATCAATATGTGCCCTAATAGCGATTCATAAGAAATACTACAGATTCGATTATAATCTTAGCACAATAGATCTAGATCTAGCAAAACTTACCAATCAGCGATGGCGGAAGGCGAAGATCTAGATCATTAGGAATGGTTTTAGGGTTTTTGTGATAGTAAAAGTTGTAAAACTGTAACTGAATGAATTACCTTTCCTTTTATATAAATTAACCATTCCTAATTACTTTTAAGTCGGTTCGCCAGCCCGTCAGGTATACTCGGCCGAGCAACAGTACTACTCGGCCGAGTACTCAATACTCGGCCGAGTGATCCTGTACTCGGTCGAGTACTCACTCGGCAGACCATTGCATCAAAACCCACATTGTCTACTCGGCCGAGTAGACCCTTAACAGATACGGGGTATCACAGTCTCCGATCTCTTACTTAGAAATGAACTTCGTCCCCGAAGTTCAACTCATACCCTCAACACCGAAAATCCTATGGTTTGACACAGAAGTAGAACCTATAGTCCAACCAACTCGATGTAAAACAACCTAAGCATTTATATAACAACATAAAACTCTCTTACCAACCCGTATAAAACACAATGCTATCTCTCCTACCCCCTTAAAACAAAATGGTTACGTCCTCGTAACCAAACATACCTCGTAGAAAAGATGTGGATACTTCTCGCGCATAGCTGGCTCAGCTTCCCATGTAGCCTCTTACATGTCATGATTAGACCACAACACCTTTACAACGACAGTTTCACCATTACTTGTCTTTCGCACCTTACGGTCCAAAATCTTTATCGGCAACTCTTCATAGGCCAGGGTCTCATCTAACTCAATAGCTTCATGTTCCAACACATGCGATGCATCAGGATAGTACCGTCTCAGCTGTGATACGTGAAACACGTTATGAACTCTATCAAGTGCAGCTGGCAAGGCAAGTCGATAAGCTACCTCGCCAATTTGATCCAACACATCATAAGGTCCGATGTATTTCGGACTTAGCTTTCCTCTCTTGCCAAACCGCATCACACCACGCATCGGCGAAACTTTAAGCAACACCTTGTCACCCGACTGAAATTCCACGTGCCTGCGCTTCGGATCTGCGTAACTCTTCTGTCGGTCCTGAGCTACTTTTATCTTTTGTCGGATCATCTTAATATGCTCCACCATATCTTGCACCAACTGTGGACCTAAAACCACAGCTTCCGCACTGTCGTCCCAGCACACTGAACTACGACACTTCCTCCCATATAAAGCCTCAAACGGTGCCATACCTATACTCGTGTGATAGCTATTATTGTATGAAAACTCAATTAAATCGGGTCGCTCTTCCCAGGTTCCACCAAATTCCATCACACAGGCTCTCAACATGTCATCCAAAGTCTTTATGGTCCTCTCAGTCTGACCGTCTGTCGCAGGATGAAATGTTGTGCTCGTCTTCAAGGTTGTACCTATCAATTCCTGCAACTCTTGCCAAAACTTCGATATAAACCTCGCATCTATGTCTGACACAATATCCTTTGGCACTGCATGGAGTCGTACCACATTCTTCCTATATCCATTGGCTAGCTGAACTTTACTCCAAGTGTCTTTCATTGGAATAAAGTGAGCTGGCTTTGTCAGTCGGTCCACTATTACCCAAATCATGTTGTTACCTTGCGGCGTCCTCGGTAATCCTACGATAAAATCCATGTATATAGATTCCCATTTCCATTCAGGTACCTCAAGCGATTGTACCAATCCTTGCGGTCTCCTTTGTTCACCTTTTACTCGCTGGCAAGTCAAACACTTAGCCACAAACTCCGCAATCTCCTTCTTCATCCCTGGCCACCAAAAGGGCTTCTTCAAATCTTTGTACAACTTATCACCACCCGGATGTACTGAATAAGGAGTACAATGAGCTTCAGTCATAATCGTTTTCCTCATCTCAACATCATTAGGCACACACCATCGTCCATCGAAACGAAGGCTTCCATCATCATGAATGATGAATCTTGACTTCTCTGTGTCACCCAGCTTCTCTTTCCACTCTATGATCTTGGGATCAACCAACTGTTTCTCCCGAATCTCGCTGTACAGTTCTGGTTCAACTGTCAAGTTGCCAACTGCATCACCTTTCCGGATCATATGGATCCACCTCATCTTCCTTACCTCATCTCTTAGCTGCATCAAAGACAACTGTGTGCACAAGGAATGTACACTCTTTCTGCTCAGCGCGTCAGCCACTACATTAGCCTTCCCTTCATGGTATAGGATCTCCATGTCATAATCATCAATAAGCTCCATCCACCTCTGTTGGACCATATGAGTTCACATATGTTAAGTGTTTTGATAATGCCTAAGTCTATGTTTACATGTTATATTCTTGTGCTCGTAATCGTTTGTTTAGTCTGTAACTAGAATAAACAAAGGCTACACTACAAGCTACGATTTGTGAAGATCAAATGACCATCGATATACAAGTAATGAAGATCATATAGACTCGATGGAAGATTACAAATGATATAAAAAGCTTGGATTATATCATTGAAG
>JAGPOY010004683.1:0-11706 GCA_018983105.1 Silene uniflora | reverse complement strand
GCCCCACGTGACTCAAAATGGTTAGAATGGTGGCTGCACAACCATACAACATTTCAGTGATTCAGGTCAGTCAGGAAATCGTGACACCTGGCCTCGACCAGACAGCCCCCAGTGGCCCTGGAAGCCCCGTGTCCGCACCACCGGCTTTAGTGCTTTTGCCACCGCCTGAAGAGCCAGAGGCTCCAATGGAAGCTGACGGGCCCGCAGATGACGAGGATATTGCTGAAGCTCCAGAGGGCAAAGGGCCAGCTGCAGCCAGCGGTCCATCTCCCATTCCAGCGCCAGAAGGAGAGGATGCCGACAAGGAGCCTCCCGCTAAGGAGGTCCCTGCGACTAAGAATGGTGATGCCCAGTTGACTGCTTCTATTGCAGCTGTGGTTACCGCTTGCGTTATGGGACTGGTGGCATTGTATAGGACCTGCATACAATATTTTCGCGTTTTGGGATTGTTACATGACTCAGATTATTTGTGATTACAAGACTGGGGACAGCCTTTGCTATGCTTTCGTTGAGTTTCAAGATAAAGATGCCTGTGAACGAGCTTATTTTAAGATGGACAATGCATTCATATTGATGATCGGAGAATTCATGTCGATTTCAGTCAGAGTGTTTCCAAACTTTGGAATCAATTTCGGCGCAAAGGAATCCATTAAGATGGACAATGCATTAATTTTTTGTTCTTGTAATTGTGATTGTTGTAAGGCCATGTTTGGTTGGTTGAAGTGACTATAATAAGGTTTCTTCTGCTTAGTTTATCAGCAATTCTGCATGCTGTGGCAAAAAAAAAAAAGGATTGTTCTATTCCTTAATTCGTACTCCCTCTGTCTCGATCATACAAAGCAAAAGAAGAGGATGTGACATGGACCGAACAAGACGGACAATGTTCTGAAACTAATTTTTATGAAGCATCGCTGTCGGTCGGCGGTGTATGGTGGTGGTGACACAGAGATAGTGCTAAAATGGTAATGGTGGTGTGAAAGTGGCGATGGCTTTATACATGCATACAACCTAACATAATATGATAACCGGGGAATATGAAATTCTTCATTCTTGCGGAAGTATCATTTAGTTCATAAAATATAATATGATAATTCATAAAATATAATAGGGTTATTATACGTGGTAACCCTGTGTTTTTCTGAATTCTAGCTGGTTACCCTTTCTTTTTCAACCACCCACATGGTAACCCTCAAGTTATTATAAAAAGTTCTCTGTGACCCTAAACTTTTATTTTGTTAAAAAATTCCGTTAGTTTGCATGTTTATTGGGACTTAGGTTTGTTTTTTAGACTTGAAATGCTTAAATGGCCAAGTAACTATGGTCTTCTCAACTCAATTAAGTAAATAAACCCCAAATTTTCCAAACAAATAATTATATTCTAAGTGTGATAAGAGTATAATTCATAAAATTTTTTTGTCTTAATAATTATTAACAACGTTTTTATTACTTAACAAAGAATATTAAAGTAGTAAAAATACCGAAGCACATCTTACCTTTGTTTTTCTCATAAAATAATAATAATAATATAATATCAATATTAACAATTTTAATCCAATCCAATTTATAACAAAAATAAAAGTAAGATGTGTTTCGATATATATACTACTTTAATATTCTTTGTTAAACAATAAAAATGATTATAATAATAATAATGATAGTAAAAAAATTATGAATTATCCTCTTACTACACCTAGAATATAATTATCTGGCTGAAAAATGTGGGATTTATTTATCTAATTGAGTTGAGAAAACCATAATTACTTGGTCATTTAAGCATTTGAAATCTAAAATACAAGCACATGTCCCAATAAACATGCAAACTAATGGAGTTTTTTAACGGAAGAAAAGTTGAAGGTCATGGAGAACTTTTTTTTTAATAAGTTCAGGGTTACCATATGGGTGGTTGAAAAATGTAGGGTTAGCAGCTAGAATTCAATAAAACACAGGGTTACCACGTAGAATAACCCAATATAATATGATAACCGGGACAGAGAACATAGTTACATAGGTGACTAGAGTTTGATGAAATTCATTTTACATGGTTTATGGTTTTCACAACGATACAGTACCTGTGTTTTTGGTCGGAACTCAATGTTGAGGACTTGAGGCTGTTTGAATGAACTCGTTACAGTTTGCAGCAGGGTAAAAGTATTTGTCACAAGAAATTTAAGGAATTACTCTAAATCCGTTACTTGGTTGCATACTTGCATTTATGAAGACCATATTTGGCCAGGTCTCTTCGTAAAAAAAAGTTACAAACTACCGGTATAATATGACACTTCAATCTCACACAATTGGGCCAATTTTCATTTTTATTTTCTAATATTAAATCGAAAACCAGTCGACAATCAAAGAAAAGCAACAATAAGTCCATCCGAATTGTTTTTATTGTGTCTTATCAAAACATCAATTGAACTTTTTTTTTAACATTATTAAATTATTGAGACGGGGGAGTAGCAAAACATCGAATGAGTCGAGTGTTCGCCAAAAAAAAAAAAAATTCATAGCAATTAAAGATGAGTCAATTTCTGTAACCCGTGCAAAGCACGCGCATGAAATAATGGAAATACAACTTTTACGAAACATTTGCCATTTAATTAGATTGTGACCATGGACTCGGTTTAAAATGAAATTAAAGGATCCGATCAACTAGAGACTAGAGAGAGGCAAAATTAAACCCCGTGCAACGCACGGGCAAAAAATCTAGTAATACATAAAGATAACAATTTTATTACCCCCATAATTAAGGGAAAAACAGTTAGTAATAAAATTGATTTGATTTGATTCTCAATCTAATTACGTAATGGAAAAAAAAATTATGAATTTGTATCTATATTACGGAGTATTAAACAAAATAGCCTAGATTAACATAATGGTAAATCTTCCGGTGGTGCCTGCAATGTCTCGTACTCTCCAACTCCATCTTCTACTAGGAAAGCCATAGCAAGCCCCCATGTTATGTGCACATCCAAATGACAATGCATGATCCATACTCCTGTTACATTACACACAATTTAATGAAGCTTTAAATTCCTTGATCGATTGAAGACGGATATTTTTCACCACAAGCTGAAGACATGCCAAATGTTGCAATTTTAACAACAAAATGTGACCATTTTAATGAGAAACTGTTATAACTTAGAAAATTGTTCTGGTAACTTTTTATCTAAAACTAGTTATATTTTCGTTTAAATGGGTCACATTTACCCCGTGTTGAGTTTGTGACGAAATGTTAAGAGAGCAGTCGATTACCTGGATTATCGGCAACAAATCGAATGACAGCCCATCCATTGACAGGAATTGGAACAGTATTCCTCATAGGAGGATCAACAAGGTTAAACTTTTTAACATCAACTTTTGGATCAAAATTCCCAAATCCCTCAGCAACAATATAAAAATCATAACCATGAAGATGCATAGGATGATTTTCCCCAGTAACAATACTAGTCCCTTGAATAACGACCTGCACCCTTGACCCATACTTCAGCCTGTACAACTTAGTTCCTGTGAACGGCTGCCACAGCGACCGACTAACATTCCCGGTATAATCAAATTTCACCGGGGGCTTGGATGGGAAATCGGTCGTAAACACACCCGGAATTCCGTATCTGTGTGCTTGAAGTAGTGACCAATTGGACGGTAATATAAAAGAAACATTGTTCATACTGGCAGTAAATCTCGTACCATTAGGCCCTTGACATTGGTTTTGACTGAAATTAGGTGGGCAGGTATTAAGCCCTAAGCCAACGGTAAAAAGTAAATCCTCGTCCACGTCAGCAGGCACCTCAGCTCGTCTCAGGCTACGTAACTTGCTGGTGAAGGAAGTGACGGCGTTTGTGTCATTAAATGCAGGCATAAGTGGCAAAATTGGGGTGGGCTTAGGAAGGCCTTTGGTGGGGCAGGGTGCTGACCGGTACTCCAGAACGGCGGTTGTGGTGGTATTGTCGAAAGCAGCGTTTTGGGCGCTTTGGTAGGGTTTTCCGGTTATGTAATATCGGCTAGGGGATTGATCACCGGAGATTAAGACGTCGGTGGTTTGACCGGGGCCGAGCATGATGACGTTGGTAGTAAAGGGTTTGAGGTAGGATGCATCAGCTCCTACTACTGTGAAAATGTGGTTTGCTAGTGAGAAGAAGAGTTCTTGGTTTAATGCTGCGTTGATTACTCTTAAAAGGTGTGTTTCTCCGACGTCGATCGGAACTACTGTCGTATCTGTTGAAATTTGTGATTAGTTTGATAGAACAGGGGATTAGCACAGAGATAATAAATCACATTTCTTGATCATTTTCGTCTAATTTATCAACATTATTTGGCATCTTGGGTATCTATGTCAATTATTTACCTTTCTATTTTAAGAATCTTTCTAATGGGTAACTTGATCCTCTACAGTCGGTTTTTTTGTACAATTTTGGTTGACGTTGGTTGAAAAACAAGGGTATAACTTAGACTATGATTAGGAAATCGGTCCTTCATGCTGACTCCATACCTTGAGTAAAACGGGATGGTATAATCCGTTATTCTTCGTAGTTATTAAATCATTACATTATGGTTTAAGTTAAGTTTGATTGGTAGAAGAAAACTAAGCACAAGTAATTAATTAACGAACCTTGGGTAGAGCACTTGTAGAGATCCCCAGGTTGGCCGTTGATCGTATAGGCATCGGATACATTTGGGGCCGCACCTGTCCTTGTGGCTTGCCTGATCACTGTCACCGGGTCACGGTTCCACCACTCTCCTGTTATCGTCAAAATCACCATACAAAATAATTTTAACATTAGAATTAATCCAATTTTTTATCTTTTTATTCCTCTATTATCTTCGATCATCTCAATCTGGTTCCAGTCATTCGCAACCTCGTCTTAGTTACTAAGTAAGGTAATAATCAGTAGCCCTATTTTTCAAGTCTATCTCGAGTATTGAGTTAAGTAAGTTTAAGTAAGTCAAGTTTATTATGTCAAGTCAATTTTTCAAGTCGAGTGAAAGAATACAAGTCGGTCTTAACCTTATCCAACCACAACTCGCAAATGATCATATCTAGATAGGAAACTTGTACAACACAAAATAAGCATGAAGGGTATACCAAGGATAATGGGTGTTTCACGGTTAGGCTTAGGGAAAGGATAAGGGGTCCCTTCCCTCGGGTGAATGATGAGAGCGCCATAGACAGTGGCTCTGAGCCATGAGCTATGTGCATGCCACCATAGAGTCCCTTCTTGTCCTTGGATAGTGAACCGGTATGTGTAGCTCTCACCAGGCCGGATTGGGCATTGCGTGACAAATTCAGGCCCGTCAGCCCAACCCGTCCTCATTTGTCGCACTCCATGCCTATAAATTAAATTATCAACAACAAACCAATTTAGTTAGATGGCGTGATATATACAATCATGCTTTCATATAAGAGTTGGGTAAATATTCGATACCATGCATGTTATGTTATTGTACGTAGACGTTGGTACGTCTTGGTCCTTGTTATCAGCTTGCCATAGTCTTATTTATAGTACATGCGTAGTATTTTGTAACTACGTACGCATGTACTTATGATTATGTGCATGAGAAGTTGAGAATATTATGGATGACAAATTAATTAAATATAGACGATTAATTTACCAGTGAATAGTAACGTTGTATTTGGCTCGGTTAACAACATTTATAATGAGGCCATCTCCTTCGTTAACAACCAAGGTTGGGCCAGGCAATTGGCCATTCACCGTAATAGCATTCACTGTATTGCACAGCCTCTTCACTGGCGTTGCTTGCACCTAACACATTCGCAACCAAAAATAGTATTACCCCAGTGCCTCAAAGTAACGAGTTGAATTAAAAATTTAACTAAAATATGAAAGAAAAAAAATGCTTACAACAAAATCATGGTAATGAGTTTTTGGGGAGGCATAGGATACTAAAACTAAAGCAAGCAAGAACACAAGCCCTAGCAAGTATGAGACCGTGATTTTGGTCATTTTTCGTTTAAACTCGCGTATGTTCGATCTTTGCTAAGCTGCTGGTTATTGTGCTAACTAACTCACTTAGTAAATGATTAGCTCTACTCAGAATGAGATAGTGTAGCTTGAGAAGATTTGGGACAAAGCGTAAGAAAATGGGTGAAATGAATGGTGTTTTTATAGGAGAGGAAGACTAAGAGAGGGTGGTGGTTTTGAATTTGGCAGATTAGGTTAAAGTGTGAGTTAATTAGCTACCAAAAAAATACTCCGTACTTATTACAACTTCTAAATAAATTCATGTTTTGCTAATTCAATTCAAGTTCCTAAAGATAATAGTTGTTGCACCAACTGGCCTCATGGGCAGAAAATAAACCATCTATTTCTAAAGTTGAATTTTAGCATTTCTTGCTTTGCAAGTATCCTCTTAAATTGATCTTGTATGTTTTGGCTTTTTTGCATTTTACATTTATATTGCATAATCTCTATTTTTCCTTTTCGATATTCGAGCCAATGATTATTTTGTTTTTGAATAGAGTAAATTATAAATTACTCCCTTATAAGTTCCACTTTTTTAAACTTACTCCCGTATATGTTTCTTTTTTTTTTAAATTACTCTCTTAAGTCGGCCTCAGGCCAGAAGTTGCTACCATTTCCCAACTCCGATCAATATTTTCGTCTCTTTTTTAATTTTTTCCTCCATTTCTCTAAATTTATGACAAAAATGCCCCTGAAATTCATTCATCTTATGTTAAAATCACGTCTCATCTTCCTTCTTGATCAGCCGCCCTTATCTCTCCTTCCTCTCCCACCTGCCGCCACCCCCTCCTTCCTCTCCAACACCCATCACCCATCGCTCTCCTTCCTCACGAGAACTCCGCCAGCCGCCCTTATCTCTCCTTTCCCCGCTCATTTGTGTTTTTTGCCGATAAAGACCACCTCCGGCGAGGGACGTCGGCGACTCAACCACAAAAACTTTCTACGAAACCAGTTTTGGGCTCTAATTATGCTGACAACGTCGCCGGAGGTATAAGCTTTTTCAATTTGTCGGTGTGTTAGGTGCGGAAAGGAGCGAGGTGTTGCTTGTTGTCGGCAATTTCAGATTCAGATGAGGATGGTTGCACGTGCGGTGGAGCATTGTCGTACAACATGTAGTGGGAGGGAGGTTGTTGGGGTGACGGTGGTACGGTGGCAGAAGGGTGGATCTAGAAGATGAGGAAGAAGAGATGAAGAGATTAATTTTTTGGAAGGGCAATTTTGTCCGTTTACTTAGTTTTTCACCTGAGAACTAGCTTGGTAGCGACTTTTGGCCTGAGGTCAACTTAAGGGAGTAATTTAAAAAAAGAAACATATAAGGGAGTATGTTTAGAAAAGTAGAACTTATAAGGGAGTAATTTATAATTTACTCTTTTGAATATGACGAAATAAAGTTGAATACTCCCTCGGTTTCTTTTTATATGTCATTCTCAATCACTTTTTGAGACATTCCATTTTCTCTTCAATATCTCTCCAAATACCAGAGTAAACACAATGAAATGTATACTCGTTTGAAAGATATTTTCATAATGAATTTTTTGGTATGATTTTTATAAATTTTAGACCAATACTATATTTTTATAAAAATTAAAGCCAAAGGCTCACCTCAAAAAACAAAAACGTCATACTCCCTCCTACCCATATCTATTGTCCCTTTTGCCCCAATTTCTTACCCATCAAATTGTCCCTTTTGCTTTTCCCCATGAATTTTTTGGACTAAACTACCCTCAGCTCACCCAACTATACATTACTTTTTATTATTCTATTCAATTTCATAACACCCTCTCTCCTATTATCTTACCCCTACCCATTACTTTTTATTATTCTATTCAACCCCATAAATTTTCTACTTTATCCCAAAAGGGACAATAGATATGGGTAGGAGGGAGTATAATATGGAACAAAGATAATATCTAACCAAGTCTCTTAATTGGTCATTCTCGATAACATGATTATTTTAATATTGTTCATTTGGAAATTTGTTTTCTATTTTAACACGAAGTATAAAATAAAATTACGTTCATTAGCTCTTCTTATTTCAAATTATCAAAACATGTCAATATTTTTTAATAGAAAGTAATCGTTTAATGATGAAATGTTATAGTTAAAGTTGTCACTTTTTAACAAAAAAAACTGCTAGTAACATTTTATTAGAAAATATTTACATATTATTGTAAAATGGTCAAATTTGATCCGACATAATTTCATACGGAAATAGTGAGTCTGAAACAAGAATTTGCCAAATTAAGATTGCATTGTGTAGATTATAGACAACATAGATATGCCAGCTGATCAGTTAGTCATTTCTTCTTCAATACTTCGTATATTGTTATGAGTTTGCAAGGAAGTTTCTTCCTTTGACAAACTTAAGTCCTAGCTTTGAAGTTCTAACTAAACACCCTTTTTTTCTAACCAATATAACTTTTTTTTTTCTTGTAAATTAAAGAAAAGTGACCGGCATGATTGTCTTTTTAGGGTAGAAATATGTATTGTCATTACATATGTAACTAATCATGTAATTAAGGGTATGGAGTACTAAATAATTGTTGTAGCTATTACTTTATTTACCCTTAAATGGAAATATAATAACTAAACAAGTTTCTTTGTGACAAAGATTGATAATCAATATTCCGTATTATATTACAAATTAGCATGCATGCATGGTTGCTTCGATTTTAATAAATATGTACATATTCTATATATGTAAAATGTGATGCATCTTCTTATACATATAAGTGGCTCATTGTTTTATTTTTCAATTACAAAAACGTAGTCTTCATATTGAAGATGTTATAATCTCATTATCTATTAGTAAGACTGAAAATAGGACATTAAGTTGCAGATTCGAATTTTCATTTTCCCTTCTATTATGAAGTACTACTATTGTGGCTTTGTCTAATGGATCCTCCTGCCAAAAAAAACCAAAGAAAAAACATAGTGGTTAGGTGTTAATTTCTTCTTTGCTTAATTAAATCTTCAAATCATATGATAAAATATGTCAAAGTTGTTACCCTTATAATATGAAAATCCCAAAAGGCACATACGTATTCCGTATATATAAGAAAATGAGGCAAGCATATGTTGAGCCGTGTGAAATTGTGTGAATACCATGCATGCCATGTATACAAATTGAAGCCTTTCTAGAGTGTTGATTGCATAAAGTAAAGTATTTAGACTGTTGAGCAACAAGTTATGTTGAAATGAAGTGCATGTATTTTCCTAACATTAATTCTCTTGCGCAATCACTTTTTTCGTATTTTTTAGTAAAATGTGATTACTTTTTGGCAAATAGTGACCACTTTTTATAACTAAAATTACCCCCTAATAATTTTGTTTTTGAAACTTACCCCATAATGTCTTTTTTTCTTCAATATCAACACTTTGTCTTTTCCGGTGATAGAAATTTTTTAGGTCAAATATGCCCCTACTTTATATTCATTACCCATTCTAACTTTAATCTTAATTAGAGGTGAATGACAATGTTGGTAAACTTAATATAAAAGGGTGAGAAGAAGAAGAAGAAGAAGAAGAAGAAGAAGAAGAAGTAGAAGAAGAAGAAGAAGAAGAGGGTTTAATACATAATAGAAGGGTATAATAGTCAAGTAACATCTCTTTTGGACAAAATAAAATAAGTTCACCGGAATTTGTCGCCGGAATCCAGTTTTGGTGGTGATATTGAAGAAAAAAAGACTTATTAGGAGGTAAGTTTAAAAAAAAAGTTATTAGGGGGTAATTTTCAAGTTTTGTAACATAATCCGTATTAGGGTGTAATCAACAATTTGGGCCACTATTTATCCAAAAGTGGTCAACATATATAAAAAAATAGTCACCTTTTTTTTGGTCGCACGTGAGATGGTTGTATAGTAGAATTTGTATTTACTAATTACTCGTATGTGCTTTGACTGCTTTCTATCTGCCTTTCTTCTTTATGATATTGATCAAATAAAACAAGTCAAAGTAATTAGTTGATTTATAATATTGCGTGTAAAGATGGAATGAAACAAGGGTCAACGTAAGTCTTTGTCGTGATTATTAATTTATAATAAATTCAAAATTTGACTAAGCTTGCTTTACATACCTTGGGCCTATGGCTAACTAGGAACTAACTAGCTAGATAGTCATATACTTAACAATAATTAGTTAGATTATCAATTAGTGAAGACCAACGCACAATACAAGCATTATTTGTTAACCATAATCTGTTAACAGCCAATGATCTTATGATCTTTGGTGCCAAACAATTCATCATTGTAATCATAGTAGTAACTATTTCCATTTGTGTTCATTAATTAGGCAGCCATTAGCCGGACCATAATATAATGGAGTACTTCGTAATAAAGTAGTACCTCCGTGTCAATAGATAGTTATTTATTTGACTTTTTTTTAGGGAAATTTTAAAACAAATATAAATATTGATTGGAATTGTGGGAATAGAGTATCACTTTGTACCTACGCCTGTCAAACGGATCGGACAGGGTCATTTTATCTTCGGATAAAATATACGATAATATGTCATACATAAAACGGTTGTATAATAGAATTTGCGATGCTTCTAATATACAAGCTGTAAGTCACATAACATTATAACATTGATTTGAAAGAAGGACAAAGACTAAGATAGGTGAACAAAAAAGTTGGCAACAAATTAATTACGTACGTAGTAAAGCGTAAGTTCTAGTTTGGTGACTTCGTTACTGACTTTTTAAGAATCTTTTCGGATGAAAAACACCATAATTATAATAATAATAGCAGGTGCATCGTTTGTGTTGATAATTAAGTGGAGAATCTAGTGACAATTGTTTGTCAAATTAAAGTTCTCCACTTCTCAATTGTTCTAAGTTATCTCATTACTATTTACTTATGTACCGATTTTGGGTGATAATGGTATGTTAAATGTGGTTGTGTTGATAAGTTCACTATCCTGGTACGAAGAACATCAACAACGGCGGTTCATGCAGTGTAAACTCCAGGGCTTGACAGAAATGGCAATTCTGACAAACAATGAAAATTACACAATCTCAGAACAATGCAATAAACTTCAGTAATTAATTAAAAATATCAAATGATTTTTAAAAATCATGAAAATTGGTGACAATTCAGATTGGTATATGAACTCAAACTGTACCAAGTTTCAGAATTTTTAGGACCCTCTAAGTATTTTTAGAAAATCGATTACAGTCACTGACAGAAGTGAATTCTGACAGAAATGAAGACTGTGTTGCAGGATGAACTTTCTGTAACAAATGCAGTAAAACAAGGGATATAATTAACACAATAATTTCTAAGCAAGCACAAGAAATTATCAAGCTAATTTGGAGTATCAAAATTACCCTAACTCAAGCAAGCACAGAGATTAGAATAATTCTGACCGACAATGAGGTTTAAATACAATCAAGCAAGCACAGATTGGACTCAAACACTCACCACAGATCCTTAATCACCTTCTAAGCAAGCACAAGAAGATATTAAGTCTGACTTCTAACTAGACTCGGCTAAGTTAAAGAAGATTTGATAATTTGAGAGAAATCTCAAGCTTTTTCATTCATAAACAGTCTGAGGAATACAGACTACTGCATGGTCCTTATATAGGCCAGCTTTGGGTTGTTACAATGCATAAGAAAACCTAAATTACATCCAAGGGCCAGCATTACATCTTAGGAAATAAACATGGGTATTTTACAGTGGGTAAATAATAAAGCAGAGGTAAGAAACTGAAGTAAAACAAAAGAAA
>JAGPOY010004682.1:0-11706 GCA_018983105.1 Silene uniflora | reverse complement strand
ACCTGCCATTATTTTTCCTTTCCTATAACCCTAATTTATTAACCCTAAATTAATCACATCTTCTAGTTTGATATAATTGATACATAGTTAGTAAAGTTATAGGAGTAGTTATTAGTTGAGCAATATGAGAAACAAAGATCGATTGTTGAGTAATCTGGTAATTTGATTAGTATAGAGAGTATGAGGGATTGAGAGAATTTGGTTTTCTTGCTTTTTAGAAGAAGGGTAGGGTAAGGAAAAATAATGATAAAAAGTCTATGAAAAAGTAATTCTTGTACTTGAGAGAGCAACAACGCTTAGAAATAAGCTAACAATATTTCTATATACCGTAAATAACAATATCGCAATATTCTCGGAATATTGCCTCCAATATGCCCCATAAACACTCCTTTAATATCTGGATTGTTAGGCAGATTATAAACAAGAAACAGGCTACACATCAAAATTATGTACTCCCTCCCACTTATTATAAATGTCCCATTGTTCATTTCCGTCTATTCACAAAAGTGTCCCATTGTCTATTTTTGGCAATGTTTTATTCTTATTTTAATCACTTCAACCCCACAACAATACCTCACTTCACCTAATAACAATACTTATTTTAATCACTTCACTCACAATAATACCCCACATTACCTTCCCTCTCTCCAATTACCTCACCCCACTAAAATACTTTACATTATTTAACTCATTTCCTTAATTCCCGTGCCATTTCCACAACGGGACACTTATAATAAGTGGGAGGGAGTAATATATACCAAGTGGTTATTACAAAAAAGAAAGACGGCAGGACATTGATGTGAATCATCTTCAAGGCCTTGATTAAAATATTATATATTCATTTTAATATTGTTCATTTACTTAAGTACTTTTTTATTTAAACACGCATATACTTCATCTTAAGTATAAATCATGGAGCATAAGTAGTCCAATCACGATGAAAATTGATATTAAGTTGAGATGTTCATTTTTCAGTCCTATCTATTTGTTTTATTCTACAAAAGTACTGCATTTACACAACTTCATTCCTTAATTAATTATATACGTGTTTGGGTATAAATTCGTATACCCGACCCACCAATTTGGTCCAACAAATAAGGGAAGAGATAGGCCCAGGCCTTATGATTGAGCCACGCTGGGCCGCAAAGGGGATGAAGGCCCAATACCCAATTCCAGAAAGAAGGACGGATAGCTTATGGACCAAGCGCACGAGAGCAAGGACCTAGAGTCCAGGAGGCAGCAAGCAGCCCATGAAGGGCTCGGCACTAAGCGTGGAGTCGCCATGAGAAGACTTGGAGGGAAAGCCACCTAAACCCTATTAGGGTTTAGGTCCTATATAAGAAGATGAGGAGGGATCGTGCATGATTATTCAACTCCATACACGCATACGCATAGAAACCCTAGCAATTGTACTAGCGCTATCACCGTCACTTGCTCACTGTAACCGTCCTCTATTAACGAAGCTAGTGCAATCCTTGGAAGGGTATCGTCCCTTCCCGCGGTCGTTTCCCACATTAGGTTTTCCGCGTCACCAAAGGCCTTACGTTCTTTATTGTTTTACGTACTTTACATATCATTGCATTAGAATAGCGTATAAGACCTTTTTGACCTACTTTAACCTAATCCACTAAAAATAACCAAAACAGTTTGGCGCCCACCGTGGGGCATAGTGGTCGTCATCGTTATTCAACCAATTTCGCAATGGAAAAAGACACTCAGACTTCCTCAGCATCCGGATCTGGAGGATTCCAGATCGGCGCGACGAAAGGAATGACGACGGCATCGGGGCAAAAAGATGCCAAAGTCGCAACCCCGATTCCGCAGCCGAAAAGTAGCGGAGATGGTCAGCAAAAGAAAACCCCTCCACCCCCAAACACTGCTCAGGTCCTGCTCGACGGCATGGAGGAATTGAAGAAGGCAATCAAGAACATGCAGGAAGAGCAGAAGAAAGCAGATAATAAAGCAGTGCTGAGAGATATAGACCTCAGAACAGAACTGGACCTGGTGAGACGACAAGCTCGCTCGGCAGCAGACAAAGGGAAGGGCCTCGTCACAGCAGACGACGGAAGTCCGATCAGGACCATCCCATCTGAATTGGTCACAAGACGTCACACAGAATGTCACTGTTATGGCCCTCATCAGCAAAGGAAAACCTGTTTCGATAGACCCATAGCATCGTTTGTTAACAAGTGCAGTAGAGCATTTCTTACTGTTTTGAAGAAGCTGATTTAATTGGAGGATTGTGGCATTCAACTCAACTGCCTTTTTCGCATCCTAGTTAAGATAGGCTTCGATTGCAGCCTGAATTTCCTTCTGATCCATATTCATTCTCAATCTGGCATTAAATTCGATAATATGTCAGAAATCCTTAGCCTTAAGTTATCTATATGTGAGAACGACTTAAATAAAAGAAACGAGGGTTCATATTTTTCTTGGGATAATTCCCACAATGTTTTACCATGAGAGAAATCGACAACATCATCATCCGTGCCCTGCAACAGAACGAACATTACAGGGTCAATTAATGACAACTTAGACCAACAACGTTACACGGTTATACTTCAGTACTGAAACGCTATGGTAGCTATCAAGTAATTTCATGTATTTGTCTGCTCAAACATACTGTGATATGTCAGTATGTAAAAAACAGGTATCGGCTTCAGACTGTTCAGAATTTCAGTTTAATGTTGTCCGATATACCGAGTAGAAGACAGCGGGAAAAAAAAATGAATTATCAATTGCAATTAACAATAATGCAAATTAAGAAACTCAAAATGCACAAACAAGCCATCAAATTATTCATTGAACCCACAAAAATAGCAAAATTTCTAGCTTAAGTCCAAAATGTCAACAAATCAACAATCTCCCTTTTTTTTTTTAAAGCAATCCTTAGACTTTCTCTTTCGTGTCGTCCCTCCAACCTTCTCCTCTTTCACAGACGGATAACAAGTGCAAGTAATTACCATATAACGCCTCCGTCCCACTCATTTGCTTACCTTTGATTAAAATAACCCTAACCAATAATACAAAAAGGTAAACAAATGAACCGGACAAAGAGAGTATTAATTTATCAGAATGGTATACGAGAAGATCAGAGAAAAAAAACTGAAAGAGACCGTCCACAACATTGTTTCTCCAAAAAGTTGACAACTTTAAATGATAACAAAATCAACCCGGCCAATAACATTATAACAAGCAAACATGACAAATCAAAATCAACCCATCATGGCCATCAATTAACTACTCCTTTCATCCCGATCACTTATTTTACTATTATTAAAATACCTCTCACAAATAATAAAAATTGTAACAATCAATTAAACAGAAAGAGAGAATTACCCCAAGATACTGTGCTTCAAATGAATGTTCAACTCAATAAAAAGCTCATACATCTGACCAATATCAGCAGCATTACCATGAGAGTAAAGCAAAGTAGATTGAGCCATAGGATATCTAACATACACAAAACACCCACATCAGAAAACAAATTGCAATGAGTAAGAGTTTAAACAAAACCCTATAATCAGGTTTAACATTTGACGGCTAGAAATCGTGTAAGATTACACGGTAGAAAGTGCGATCGTACCATACGACAATTTATATGCGATCTTACCATACGACTATCTTAGGGCATAATAATTTGCGAATTTATGAATGATAATTATAAATTTATGACCCAAGAAACAGTCCAAATAAGCAATGATTAATTTTTTTTAGCATTAACTAAAAGACTATATTCAATCTCCAATAATCTCAACATAATTACATAGTTCATAGTTGTTAATTAAAACGTGCAACATCCCCGACATAAAACTATTCTAAAAGCATATGAAGATAGACGCACGTTTGTTAGTTGATAAGTATCTAATGTTTCTTTGTCCAATTGTCTAACATTGTCGGGCAATCGCAAGTTTCTTAAGTCAAGCATCATAACTATAATTATAATAACAATGTGTAATATAATCAATCAATAAATTAATAAAATGTGTTTTGTTTCATCCAAACATGAAACATATGGTCAAGATGTTGTTAGATTTGTGCTAATTTTGACCAAGAATTTTGTTTATTTGTTGTGCTTTACGGCTTTTGTTGCCAACAGTATTTGAACTCGGATTATGAGTATCAACTCATAACTTTACCAATTAAGCTAGTTCACATCTGCACGATATTCATTGATGTTAGTAGTTGTTAATTCGTATTCTGTCACATTTTTGTGTCTTATTTTGAAATTTAATACAGCCTCCTACTCACCTCCCATTGCCTTCTTCCCTTAAAAAAGTACATCCGAGTCGAAAAAACGGTTTTGAGACCCAAGAAAAACAGCCCGGTTTCTAGGTTATATCGATGATTCAAGATACACCGACAAGTTCCCGGGGATGGCAATTACATCAACGAGTCGTAGTTTTGATCATATGAAGCACATTCTAGTCTTCTAGAGCATAACCTATCTGGAGACCTATAAATTGGTTTATTTTGCGAGGATGACGAGCAAAAATTCACATAACCTGGACCAATAAAGATGTTATCTTTGATTTGAACACCAGTTCTACAACTAAAACAAGTACAAGCTTGACCCGTGAAAACATTCATTTACACTACCGATACAAAGTATAAGAGCATGTACAATAAGCAAGAATGGAGAGCACCTATTGTGCTCTCCATTTACACCCTCTTTCATTGGAGAGCTACAATCCAATTTTCTTCTACAATAAGAAATTTCTTGTATGTGCTCTCCATGTCAAATATTGGTCCTACTTTTTTAATATTACATTAAAAGAATTTAAAAGGTAAAATAAGCTTTCCTCACAATATCTCTTATATTGGCCCACTTTGAAATGGAGAGCTAGCTCTCCTTTGCTCTTCCCCAAGAGCACATAGAGAGCTCCTCTCTATTTTTTTGGATGGAGAGCACCAAAAAGTTGCAAGAGAGCCCCTTATTGTAAGTGAAAAACATAGCATTTTGCTCTCCATTTTTGGGGACCATCTTGGAGAGCTCTTAAAGAGCACCCCCAAGAGCTCCCATTGTACATGCTCTAACAAGACCGGTTTTGACCCGTTTATAGAAGTATTAAGTTCTGAACTGTTACTCATAGTCGACCTGCTCGAATGTCTCTATCCACTCGGTCTGCATTGAAGGTTCCTGGAAGCTCTTTGAAATCCTTGTTGATGACGGAGCATGCGCTGCAATTTCAATAAACATCAGCAAATGCGAATATAAATAAAAACAAAAGGATCGAAAAGGGAGAAAAAAAAAGCACAGTTTCTAATTTAAGCTCCTACCTAAGTTCACCTTCTTTGCGGCGGCCAAGGTTTTTAAAGATGAGGAAAAATCCAGTAGCTATAATCTGTAGAGTAACAAGCAGTTTCTTCATTAAGAACAGTACCAATATAAAGATTACAAAGCAAATGGGTAGACGGTAGAGTTTGCGATTGGATTCGGCTTTTCTGAAGCAAGATCTTAGCTTGTCTTTCAGTTAAAAAACAAACCAGAGGATTTTTAGCATAAACATGAAATTACGGTAAGTAATACGTGGAACCAAAGAGCGTCATGCAATTTTGAGTCACAAGACTTACATATATAGGCCCTAATTCACATCGATGTGCAACAGGAGCTAATATAAACCAGAGGATAATATAGGCCCGCGTTTTAACGTTGAGACAGAAAACTGCAGCCAAAGCGATATCTACAAATGAAACATTAGTGATCATCAGCAGTCAGCACACCAGTGTAATAAGGTTAGACATGATTCAATTTGGTACCCACGGGAAATTTTAATCTATCATGTAAAATGCGATAGAGCTTCTGTTTTCAAGCAGGACGCAACCAATTCAATGAGAAGCAAAATGCCAAGGTATGTTAGTTACAGAAAATAATACAATAGAGTAAGTCAACTGACTGACCAGATCATCATCGCTGTTGTCAGCATCATCGTCATCATCATATACAGTTCTAACATGCTTTGGTGGTGCCTTAGGCTTAACTGCTACAATGAAGGAATCTGAAAAATTAATAAAAGGTATGTTAGTCTGTTAGCATACCGGCGCTCTATTTTTGAACAACAATTCTATGCTATCAATTTATTTTCTTTTTAGTGCCTATTTAGCTTTAAACAAGACGACGGAATTTTTTTTTTGCTCAAGTGAAATAGAGGCTATAATAAGTTGACAGAGGGGGTTTTTCATTTTAATGCCGCCTCAAATGAACTCATAACCCTACTGAATTTCGACAGGCAAGGGTATGGGAACAAAATGTAAATTCAACGGGGAACCTGCAGATAATCATTAAAATTAAAATAACCTTACAATAAGATCCACCACAAGCAGATAAATAGGACTATAGGAGACAATGCTTCTGCCAGTGAATATAGGACTAAATCGAGCGTCACAAATAAACTGAAGGGGAATGAGCAGTAGGAACTAAAGAAGACTGAGCAGCATGAATTGATGGGGGAAATGAGCTCAGAATACATTAATATGGATGTTGTTCAGACCAATAATGATCAATGCAGCCTGAAGTTGCAATGGCAAAGAATGAGGAGAAAGAGCGAAAAATGAAAGGCAAGCACAATTCTGAATTTGGCAGNCAGTCGCAGAACACCCCTATGGTTCCGACTGCGGACTAAACCACCTAAATCAAAAAGAGGAAAAAAACAAAACAATCTAAGCAAGCGGAACAGCATATAGAACGTGATATAAACAATGGCAAAACGCACAATTAAAAGGAGAATGATACTCCAATGAGAAGAAGGAGAATGGTACAGTCCCAAGAACACGTCCACGGCTCCACCCGACGGACCAACAAACTAAAAAAAGATTACCAAATATAGCATATGGGACATGTGAATGAAATAAAGCTGTTTACTTATACGGAGTAGAAGACAAGACATCACACTTAACGATCAATGAGTACGCCGATTGTGAACAGAGAGATTCATGCGAAAGAGTCATTGTGTGCAAAGACTTTGTTTGGCGGCAAAACAATTTATATGAGGTAGTCCCTTACTTAAATTTAACTCAAAATATCACAATAAATTTATGTTAGATAAAGCTATGAGAGGATTAGATTTCATCTAAGAAGCAAGATAAAGATCAAAGAATTAACGGAATTAATTTTATGAGGGAGTATGTGTTGACCTTTAAAATTAAAAGTTATTAACCTAAATCCCATGTTTCTTTTGCTCATCATATTTGTGGAGGAGGAGGAGATTCATTATTAAATGACAAGAGGGCTAAATCAAGGGTGGAGTATTAAATTGCACATCAAAGATTATCCTAAAATAGAAAGGTCATTAATTGTTAGAGACACCCAAAATGAAATAGGTAAATAAATGATCGGGATGAAAGGAGTAGATAAATAGAACATAGGTAAACTCAATAAAAAATAAAATTGACATATACTCCCATTTAAAGAGACGGGCATATGCCAATCCCATATTTTATCAGATTGAAATAAAGCTCGATTAATAGTGAAGTTGGTAGTCTTAATTGGTCTTTACAAAAACTTTAAAAAGACGGTCTCTCAGTAATGTTAGTGAGAGACCTCTCTCATACTAGGTAGTTTATCATTTTTATTTAATTTAATTTAATTTTTTCTTTTTAATTAGTTCTTAAAGAAATTATAAAACAATTTTATTCTTAGTGATAGGTAGTTTTATTTAGTTTGGAACCGAGTTTATTTATTATTTTAATTTTAGACCCATAAACTCGCTGGTATGAACAACCAAACGAAGCCCGCTATTATGGACATGGGTAATAAATTCAGGTCTATCGGACCATTTTTTTCAAGAATAGGCCCGCCTATGTCTAGACCAATTTCAATTACCTCTAAAATATACTATTAAAGGAACATACCTCTTTGTCATTAATAAGACGGGATATTTACAAGTGGCCCGTGCATCGCACGGGCATTAATTCTAGTCTATCTATATTATTAAAGGAAACTTTTTTCGAGCGATTTTATTGGTTACAGCTTTAAATAATATATTTTTTTACGGTTTAGATTTTAGCACATGATCAAATTAATAGATTGGCCGGTAGAGTTTTGGGGAATCAAGGAGTGTAATGGGTATGTTATTAGCAATGATTATATAAAGGGTCCTGATCTTCGCAGTACACATTTTACTCAACGCAGTACACTGTTGACAATTTTACCCCTCCCATTTTCACTCCCATTTTCCCTCTCTAACCTCTCTCTAATGTTTTCTCTCTAATGTTACAATATCCACCATATCAATTCATCTCCATCCATGTTAATTTTTTTCTCAAATCTGATATTTTTTCTATTAATGTCGACATAGGAAAGGTTAGAGCCGTCGACGGTGGTTAGTCGGGTTCAATTTGGTCGCCGTCATCTCGTCGCCGCTAGTCGGGTCAGTTCTCAAATCATGTTTGCAGTATTTTTGTTTGTACTACATTGAGTATTTTTGTCCATATACTATTTAGAGTAGTATTTTTGTTTCTAAGTATCCCTTGATCCTTCGTTCTTGTGTTCGTTCTTCATCACTTCTGAGTCTTTCCAAATTAATATTCTCAAAAAAGCATGGCGTCTCGCAGTAGGTCCTAACAAAAAAGCAAAAAAGTACAACAAGCAGGACAATATATGAAAGGTACCGACAAAAAAGCAAAAAAAGAAGTAGAATTAATTTTTACCCGATTAAACCCACCTTATACTACACTTTAATTAATTTAGACCATAAACCCTAATTAGAAAGAAAACAAAAATTTAAGAATTAGTCAAATTAACGATAATATAAGATCAACGGATTAATTACTTGTTCGTCACTTGAATAATCGATCATAATTGAAGAATTTTAATGGTTGAAGATGGTTATGGCTTTCAAGAGTAGAGAGAAGGGGGAGAAGATTAGGTTTGAATGTTTTTTTAGTGGAGGGCAAACAAATGGAAAGTTTGGTGCAAAAAGTACTGTATTGAGTAAAAAACGTACTGCGAAGATAAATTACGTTATATAAATAGTGTTTGATATAGGCTAGAATTCTTATTAGACATGACTAATTAATTGTGTATATATATGGCTTAATGGTTTTGCAGCAATCATCATTATCATATTGTTGGTTTGTTTCTTTCTTCGTTTCAACTCTTATTCTCACCTTAATTTACTGTTTGTTTTAGTTTCTTATTGTGCTTAGCTTATTATTTGTTTTAAATTGTTTTTAATTGCACCTGCAATTTCTAATATAGTTCGTTGTTTGCGCAGATACAATGGTAGATCGATTCAACCATCAGTCATCAAAGCGATATGTCAACCCAACCCCATCCTGTGCTTAAAGTACCTGTCTTAACATCTTCCTTAACTCTAATCCCATACTTATTTATCTTCATTCTGTGTTTTAAGTAACCCTCTTTATTCATATTTAATTAATATTAAGACTATGTTATTATTGTTAGAGCAACTCCAATGGATTCTTGTAGCTTGGATTTTCTCTCATCATTTCAAGCAACCTTGCTTTCGGGCTACATAGTAGTTTAATGGTAAATTCCAATACCTTGTAGCTTGTATGGGTCCCACAAGGTAAATTATTATTTTAACTTTAATCTTATTCAATTTCTACACTATAATTCAAAACATTTAATTTCAAGCATGTAGCTTGTTTAAGCTACATTAGCTTTCAAGCATACCATACTTTTTCATCCCCAATGGTTTTGTTGTAGCTAGGTAATTTAGGTAAATTGCAAGCAGGTCCAAAAATTGCACCATTGGAGTTGCTCTTATATACTATTATATAATTATATAATATTTAAAATAGTCCAATGCTTGATTTCTTTTCCAACTTAACAAGTGAAACTACTCCCTCTACGCACTTCCACTATGTACTTTATCTCTCTTCGGCCGGAAATCGGTTTTGATGAGTCCATGTCTTAAGCAAGCCACTTCGCCAAATCAAGGGGTTGAGGGTACTCGTAGGCTTTGGTCAAACATTCCTAATGGCGGGACGATTCTTCAATTCGTAGTATGTACTCCGTAGAATTTTCTAAATTGTAAGTTTTTTGGTCGATATTTTTCAATTACCTCTTACGTCTTATTCATTTATCTTTATTTTTTGTGATTAATATTTTAATTTAAGTAAACCTTTTCCTTTAAAATTGCCTCACAGGACCTCTCACATAAGAGGTTGTTACGTTTCTATTTTTTTTTTTTACCCTATTCAAGAGATGTCTAATAAGAGTATACAATTTTGCAGTAATATGGAACTTTTAGTTCTATCCTAATCAATCATAAAATATCATATGACTTAAGACTTGAATACTTGGTCAAAATCCACACCATATTAGATTCAAAATTGCTCTCACGATAAATATAACAGAATTGAAGAGGACTTTAGAATTTTAGCACTTTGGTCTTATTAGTTAATAGGCAAAGAAGTTTACAATACTCCATAGAGTTTGGCAATATTAGCATAATTTACATATTTACTTAATTCAAAAAGTGGTGGTATTGTCTTCAAAGATCATTCCGAGTAAATGAAAAATAAACAAAGACGGGATATTCGAGTTCGGAACTTGTTATGGAATATATTGTCGGTCAAGTTATTGTTGTTTGTTATTTAGGCAAATATAGTCTCGGTACATATTCAGTTTCCTAAAAGTCGTAATTAGGGTTGTATTTGTCGTCCTATAAATACGTTGTAAAGTTCAATGATAATAGACACATAAATTCTCATACCCAATTCTTTTGTCTTACTTACATCTTTAACTTGGTATCAGACGTTTTTTTCCGCTGTCATCGTTCGTTGGGTGGTTATGACGAAGGATTCCGATTCTTCCAAGTCTATTAGTCCGTATTTCTTGTCCACTAGTGATAAGTTGGGCGACAAAGTCATTCAAGTCCTCTTAACCGGTGAGTCTAATTATGATGAGTGGTCGGTCAAGTTTCGTGGTGCCTTGCGTGCTCGGAAGAAGACGGGTTTTATTGATGGGTCAATCAAGAAACCTGCTGACAAGTCCGAGGATCTTGAGGATTGGTTTATGGTGAATGCGCTGATAGTTAATTGGATCTTTAATGTCATTGATCCCATCTTAGGTTCCTCAATTACATACGTTGATGAAGCACAAATCTTGTGGGACGATCTCCAGCAGCGTTTTAGCGTGGGTAATGGACCCAAACTTCACCGTGTCAAGGGGTCCATCAGCTCGTGCAAGCAGGGAGAGAAGGAAGCTGTGTCCGAGTATTATGGTCGTCTTAAGCGCTTATGGGATGAACTCGATAAATATGATCGTAATCCTGTATGTGCGTGTCGTAGGTGTAAATGCAATCTCAATCAGCAGTTGGATAAGAAGCGTGATGAAGGTAAGGTTCATGAATTCCTCTTAGGACTTGCGTCGAAATACGCTACGGTACGATCCAATCTGTTGTTGCAGTAACTTCTTCGTTGTATTTCAGTAATTTCACAACTACCGAGTATTACACAATTGCACTTGCATATCTTTAACAAGTTTTTTCTAGGGGCGGCCTTACTTAGTATTTAATACTACCTCTTCTACCGTTTATGAATGAGTACATTGGTTACTACACTGACTTCGATTTTAACAAGGTGATTTCCTGATTTGCTCTAACAGTGTTTTTATCATGTTAAATTTAATGGTGTTTTGCCTTTGTTTTCATGCAAGTTCTATTCAACTAGGTTTCCGAGGAAGATATTGTTTTCTAATCAAAACCTTATTCAGATGTTAATTGGTTATATTTAGTG
>JAGPOY010004681.1:0-11707 GCA_018983105.1 Silene uniflora | reverse complement strand
CTAGTAGGGAAGTTAGGGTGTACGGGTAATAACTAACCCTTTCCGACCTAAGGGTTGTAAGATCGAAAGCCTCGACCCTATTTCATCGTGACCTCAATCAATCTACCCAATACTTGATTACATGTGTTCCACCATTTGATTACCCATATGAATCCACTCTTCCTAGTTTTCCTTCTTATTGTTTTAATCCTTGCCATTTATTGCTTTCAATAGTTTAGACTACAAACCCCTTTCAATATTGTTGTGACAACCTTAGCATAACTTTGATTAGATTGATTGACTTGAATGCCCCCGTCCCGTGGATCGACCTCGACTTACCTACTATCTACTTAGTTTGTGTGTTGAGTATATAAATGTGTTTGATTGGGTGTGACGACTTGACCCTACATCATTGGCTATGTGTTGAGCAGCAGTGTTATCACAGAATAATGGGATAGGTAGCTTGACAGGAACCTGTAATTCTTGTAAAAGATTGAACAGCCAAACCAACTCACTTGATGTATAAGACATACTCTTATACAAAGCTTCTGTAGAACTTTTACTGACTGTCTTTTGTTTCTTGGTTTTCCAAGAGATTAATGAATCACCAAGAAAAACACAGAAACCACTTAAGGACCTGCAGGAAAATGCACATGTACTCCAATCTGCATCTGTGTATGCTTTAACAGTAAAAGATGATTTTGCAGGATAGAATAAGCTTGCATTAACAGTCTGTTTCAGATATTTCAGAACATGGTATGCTGTAGCTAAGTGTGTATCACATGGTTTGCTTAAAAATTGACTCAAATACTGTACACTGTATGACAAATCAGGTCTTGTCATATTCAGATACAACAACTTACCAACCAGACTTCTATAAACCTCTGGTTCAGGCAAAGGTGTACCTGTATCAGTAGACAATTTTAGACCTTTTTGCATAGGAAAACTAGCTGGGGTACAATTTTCCATGGAATAATCCTTAAGAATATCCAATATATACTTTCTTTGATTCAAAACAAGTCCTTTTTCATTTCTAGCAATCTCTAAGCCTAAAAAATACCTAGTTGCTCCCATATCTTTGATGGTGAACTTTGAATGTAGGCTATCTTTGAGAAGCTGAATCTCTTCCAGAGAATCTCCAGTAACTAAAACATCATCAACATAGACTAAAACTACCAAAAATTGTTGTTTATCCTTATCAAATCTTGTGAACAAGGAATAGTCATACTTAGACTGAATAAAACCAAGACTGATCAGAAACTTGGAAAGCTCTAAATTCCACTGTCTTGATGCCTGTTTTAGGCCATATAGTGATCTTATCAGCTTACAAACTTGACCTTTCTTTGCTTTGTAACCTTGTGGAGGCTTCATGTAAACCTCCTCATCAATAAACCCATGTAGGAATGCATTATTGATGTCTAACTGATGTAAAGGCCAATTTTTTATAGAAGCAACAGCAAGCAGTAATCTAACTGTGGTAAATTTAGCAACAGGTGAAAAAGTGTGAGTATAATCTTTATCTTTAACCTGATTATAGCCCTTAGCAACTGATCTTGCTTTAAACCTTTCAACTGTACCATCTGGTTTGTATTTAATTTTATAAACCCATTTACTCCCAATTGCTTGCTTGTTTGGAGGCAAATCAGTCATTTCCCATGTATTATTGGTTTCTAATGCTGTCAACTCCTGTTCCATAACTGAAACCCACCTAGGGTCAGTTGTGGCTTGTTTAAAGGAAGTTGGTTCATACTCAGTCAGAACATTACACAAAGATTTAACATATTCTTTGTCATATCCAGTAATGTCATTAAGAACCTGAATATGTAAGGCATTAGGATGATTTAATGAGGGTGGTAAAGGGCAATGATAACCCCTTAACCTGGTAGACAGTACTCTAGGTCTGCCTGTCTTCTTTACAATAGAAATTTCTGTGGTTTCCTGAGTCTGTTCTGAATTACCAATATCACTGTCATTATTTGGACAGATAGGTATATCTTCAGTAGCAGAATCAGTATGATTGGGAACATCAGATGATATAACCCTGTTATTTGTCTGATTTTGATCATTTGACTGGTTTGGAACAGGAATTTCTAAGACAGTTGTGTTGTTCCTTGTATCAAAAGGATCAGTTAAACTGCTAGAATTCTGATCTACCAAAGTCAATTCATTTTGATGTAGTAGAGTTGCATCATTTTTAAAAGGAAAATAATCCTCTCTAAAGATAACATCCCTACTTGTAAATAAAACCTTTTTGTCAAGATCATAGAGTTTATATCCTCTCTGATCAAATGGATAACCAAGGAAGACACACTTGGAAGCTCTTGGTTGAAACTTATCAGAAATTGATTTTGCTGCAAAACATAAGGAACCAAAAATTCTTAACTCATCATATTTAGGAGGTTCATTAAACAAGACTTCATATGGAGTCTTCCAGTTGAGGATTTTAGATGGCATTTTGTTAATCAAATAAGCAGCAGTCAGCAAACATTCACCCCAAAATCTAATAGGCAAATGAGACTGAAACTTTAACGCTCTGGCTGTGTCAAGGAGATGCTTATGCTTCCTCTCAACACGACCATTTTGTTGTGGCCTTCCTGCTATGCTTCTTTGATGGACTATGCCTTTAGAAGCAAAGAAATCCTTACATTGATTCTGAAATATTTCAGTACCATTATCTGATCTTATGATCTTAACTGTAACTTTAAACTGTGTTTCAGCATAAGATACAAAACCCTTTATCAAACCAGGAACCTGAGTTTTATTGTGGATTAAAAATACCCAAGTGTTCCTAGAGAAGTCATCTAAGACAGTTAAAAAAGACCTAGCTCCTGTATGGGACTGTTTTCTGTAAGGTCCCCATACATCAACATGTATTAGGTGAAAACAATGCTTAGCATGTGAAAAACTTCTATTAAAAGGCAAGACATGGTGTTTGGCAAGCAAACAAGTTTCACAAAAAATAGATTTTATTCCTTTGAGATCAATACAAGGTACATGCTGAAGTTTTTCTAAAGAAGAATGACCAAACCTTGAATGAATCAAAGGCAGATTACAGGTTTTATCTACCAAACTAGTCTTAGATGTAAGAAAAACAGTAGATACATCTCTTGTAGGTACTAAACTTGATTGAACAGAAAATGTAGTTCTATTATGTAATGCAATCCTATATAAATTGCCAGATCTTTGTGCAACAGCAACCACTGATCTATTTGAAGGGTCCTGAAATAGGCATTTAGAATTCAAGAAACAAACAGTTAAACCAGTGGCAGTCACTAGCTTGCCAACAGATAACAAATTCTGTCTAAAATCTGGAACATATAGGACATTTTTTAGAACTATATGTGCAGTAAAATGAGCACTTCCAGTTTTCTGAACTTTCTTAAGAGTTCCATCAGGCAATGCAACATATATTGGTTTGTTCAAAACTCTAATGTTATGTAACAAATGCTCATGACAGACAATATGTTCAGATGCTCCAGTATCCACAGTCCATGATGAATCATGAAAATTATGTGTACTGTTATTTAGATTAAAAGAAACAGGTTTAGACATCATACCTGCAAAGTTAACAGAAGAACTCATAAGACATGAATCAAAATATGCTTTAGAGACTTGCTGCATGACTGAATTAATAATCCCTTGAACCATATCAGATGACACATTAGCAAGCATATCAGGATAATACACAGGCTGATTGTAAGGCATAATAGTTTCCGAAGGAGAAACATCAATATACTCTTCATCTTGAACATGATTAGCAGCAGCAGTAACTACATTATTTGCAGTCTGAGGAGTATCAGTAACCTTTGCTTTGCCTTTCCTAGCAATATAAGCCTTGTACTTGTAGCATCTCTCAACAATATGACCTTTAATCTTGCAGTAAGTGCAAGTCTTGAGTCTATGACAATCTGCTATGACATGCCCTGGCTTGCTGCAGTGATCACAGACATCAACATCAACATCATCAGATTCCTTAGAATCCTTTGGCTTTTTAGAACTTTGGCCTTGAGAAAAATTGTTGTTGAAGCGTTTCTTGGAAGCATAAGAAGCTGTTTCAACAGAAACTTCATTAGCTGAATCATTCAGAATCTTTTGTTTCTCAATTTTCTGAAGCAAACCCAGTGTTCTGTTGATGGAAGGAAGAGGATCCATGGATAACACAGTGGTTTGCACTTGTTCATAGCTTGAGTTCAGACCCATAAGTAACTGAATAAGCTTTGAATGAGTCTCCATATCCAAGATTTTCTTGAGAAGTTGGCAAGTGCATGAATTCATAGCACCACAAACACAGACTGGTACAGGATCCATCTGATCAATGCTCTCCAAGAGACCCTTCATCTTAATGTAATATTCAATCAAAGGTTGATTGTTTTGCTGAGAATTGATCAGATCCCTCTTCAATTCATAGAGCTCCAAGACATTCAGTTGCCCATATCTTTCAACGATTTCAGACCAAAGATTCTTTGCAGAAGCAGCATACTGCAAATTCTCACGAAGTGGCTGTGAAATAGAATGAAGAATCCACCTCAGAACCAGAAGATCACACCTGATCCACTGATTATAAGTTTTATCAGGCATGGAGCATTCTCCCGTGATGAAGCCATACTTGTTCTTGGACAGCAGAGCTTGGATTACATCTCTTTGCCATTGTAAGAAGTTCGTGCCATCGAACAGTATATCTGTACGCTTCAGATTGGGTTGATCATTCTGTGTGAGGAATAATGGATCATCAAAGGGTGAATACTGATTAGAATTGTGATCAGAAGTATCAGATGATTCAGGCATGATTGTATGATGAAAAAATGGAGAAATTTCTGAAGATTTTTGTGGAAAAAATGAAAAAAAGAAAGAAATTTGATGTGCGGAAGCTAAGAAACGAACGAATTAATGACCAAGATCGAAACTCATGGTAACTGATACCATATGAACTTCGTCTTCTTCATCATGATGATGATGTGATGATATGATGATGAAGATATGAAGAAGCAAAACAGAGAATGATAAAGAGAGAATTGTGAAAGAATTATAATTTGTATTAATGAATTGTGTATGTTACAATGTGGAGTTGTGGGTATATATAGAAATTACAATTGTGTATAACAACCTCTAACTACCTTAACAACTATATAACCACTTTGTAACTAACTCTTAACAAACTATACTAACTAACTATGTTAGTTAGTTCATAGTATGGCTAAACCGAACAATGTCCGAATCGAATTAAATTACCTATTTGGTGAACATCCTAGTTGTGTTGGGATTAGACCTGACAAAATTGGCTCGATTAGAAAGACCAACCCAAATTAAGGACCGAAATTTTACTCAAGACCCTATTCAGCTAGACCAGATTATTTATTATCGCATACTGATTGTTAGAGCAGGTACAATAATAAATTAAACCATGAACAACACAAACTTTGCTCTCCATTTACACCCTCTTTCATTCATGAAACAAATAATAAATCTCTTTGGCATGTTCTCCATATCATGTATTGGTCCCATATGGAGAGCACCTAAAAAATCAATTAGTCTCATTGTAGAGGAATATATTCGTTTAACCGGTAAAATACATCACCACTTTTATAATAAGACAATCTCCACCATCCTATTTGTAGTTTGCTTATTATGAAAGTGGTGAGATATTTGACCCGTCTACTAATTTAAACGGATAGTGTCTATCAAAGATGAATTTTGTCCAAAAACTCTAGCCTCCATCAAATTATACAAGGGGCTCCATCGATTATCAATGGTAAGCCCCCAAATTATTTCAAATTTCAATCAATAGTATGCATATCTATCTTCTATTCAATAAAAGTCTTCCTTTTGGTGAGAATTGTTTTTTTGTCCCTTATTTCAGGGTTTTCCCATTTATTCATGGGTTTAGTTTCATTAGTAATATAGTCAAGAGTAGTTCTTTGATGGTTCGTAGCGTGTTCTTTCAAAGGGTACAAGTGATACACGAAGATAGCGATAATAGGACGAGCCGTATTGTCATATGTTGTTTTGAGATCCCTAGTTTATAAGAAAATTACTTTTCTTTGGTTTCCCTTTTTTTTTTTTGATTATATCTATTCTTTAATAATGCCGTATGACGTTCTATTCATGAATTGTTCTTTTTTTCTTTCAAAAAGAAAATGAAATTTTGTGAAAAAACAGAAGAGAGCATCCTATTGTAAGGGAAAAACATGTAAAATTTGCTCTCCATTCTTTGGGACCACTTTGGAGAGCATCTTAAAGAGCTCATATTGTACATGCTTTTATTATTACCAACGTGTCTTGTATCCGTCACAAGCTGAAGACGGGTAATGTTACTCTCACAATAAAGCAAGTGGGAGGATAAGTGGGGTGAAAATGGAGCATTTCGTGGATACTGCCACTTGCGTATTGTAAGAGGGACACTATCCGTCTTCAACTTGTTGACGGATAATGTCCGTCTTCCATAAGAATTTGTGTATTACTAAATCTTGACAACAATCCACCTTAAAATAAGGAAAAATTACAAATAACCACCACGTATTTGCGAGTTTTTACAAATTACCACCATGTATTTGCGTTTTTACAAATAACCCCAAGTTTCAATGTATATTCCCCAATTCCCACCGTATCTTTACCTGAACATCGTTTTTCTTATTTTTCGACTTTCTAAGTGACGATTTATGCGAAATTCCAAGACTACCCTCATTGACTTACTAATCAATACTATATATTAAATCCAGAAACCAAGGGACTTCAATGCAATTAATTAAATTTATACAAATTAATTATACTATATAGTTTTAAATCAATAGCACTGTGCGATGGACCTGAACAAGGGACTTCAAAGTAAATATTATATAGTTTTGCCTTAAGTATAAATTTAGAGAACACCGGAATATGGTGATTTTCCTTAAAATAAATTACATGCCCCACTTATGGTATTAAATTATTAATTATATAAAGAAGATGTTAATTTTTTAACACACACGAATATAATATTAGTATGTTATATTTTTGAAACTATTAAAATGTAAATAAATAAGTTAAATTTCTAAAAAAAAAAAATACAATTTTCCATAATTTTTTTTTTTTTTGGTTTGATTTAATGCATATATGTAATATATTTATATAAATATATAAGTTTCTTAAAATTGCATGCCTAAATAGTAAAATAATTTTCTTAGTAGTGAAAAGAATTCTATTAACATTGGATATAGCAATACGTGGGTAATGAAAGTAATAGAAGTAACAACAGGAGTAGTGAAATTATCAATACTAATGCGCATGTAGTAAAAGTAGCAATAATTACGGCGGGGTAGTGAAAGTAACAATATTATCAACGAGCGGGGTAGTGAAAGTAATAGAAGTAACAACGAGCGGGCGGGGTAGTGAAAGTAATATAAGTAACAACGGGAGTAGTAAAATTATCAAAATTAATGCGGCGGTAGTGAAAGTAGCAATAATTACGGCGGGAGTACTGAAAGTAACAATAGTAAAAAAAAGAATGTAATAAAAGTAATAGACTAACAACAAAAGAAAGTATATATGAACATCTAGCTAACCAATCGATTTAAGTAAAATATTAATAGCGGGAGTAATGATTTTGTCTCATAATTTATTTCATCGTAATTTTAATATATGTCATAGAAAAATATATTAATACTAAATTTATGAGTTATGCAACTTTAAAGTAGTTTAATTTAATTGAAAATAAATTTTAATGCTAAATAGAGGTAGTCCGGACGAAGCCGGGCACCCATACTAGTTCATTCAATTAGACCTACCTCTACCCTAAATCCCAAATTTCTTTTTCTTTCCCCAATTCATTCAATCGATTATCTAATGTATCACACTCCTTAAAACACTCAATCCTTAACTCAATCGTTTAATCTACCACCGAAAAACTCTCTCAAAAGAAAGCATCAGATGAAACAAACTTGCAAGCAAAATTAACGAATCTCAAACAATGAAGACATGAAGCAATTAGCATTAAACTGCGAGCAATTATACTCCACTAAGGAAGAACGACTGAACAAGATGACCAGTATGTATTGTAAGCAAAAGGCGTGGTCAGTCCTATCACATTTAGCAAACTTGCAACTAAACTAGGGAGTAATAAATTGGTATTCCTGAGTAACATAGAATTGGTTTCTCTTCTCTCTTCAAGCTGTTTATCAAATTATGAACTGGTGTTCCGGACTGACTTTCTATCTTTCCTCCTCCCTAAATATGTCACTTGTCTTCACCAATTAATATCCACGATTGTTTTCCGTGGTAGATTAATCGGCTGAATCAAGGTTAAAGATTGGCGGATTGTATGGTTTAGGGAGTGATACACATACACTAGAATACTAGATAATCGATTGAATGAATTGGGTTGGGGAAAAGATAAGAAATTTGGGATTTAGGGTTAGATTGGTCTAATTGAATGAATTAGCAAGTTATTGAGGGTAGTTTTGGAATTTCTCGTAAATCGTCACTTAACAAGTCGGGAAATAAGAAAAACGATGATCGAGGTAAAAATACGGTGGTAATTGGGGAATATACATTGAAGTTGGGGGGTTATTTGTAAAAATACAAATACGTGGTGGTAATTTGTAAAAAACTGCAAATACGTGGTGGTAATTTGTAATTTTTCCTTAAAATAACTCGGACTTGATATTAACCCAACCTTGCCCAAACTCTTGCTCCGACTAATACAAATTTTATCGACCCTGATTGACTCGTATGCAAGGTCTAGTTGGGAATTGGGACCATGATAAATCTACTTGCTCCCTTTCTGATTACTTTTCTTATGTGTACAGTGTACCCCTCGATAATTTCAGTTTCTCACTTATACCCCTATTTTTTTCTAAAAAATTCTTTGAAAGGAGTGTAACTCTTGAATACAAATTCAAAAAAATACGTACTGAAATGTCTTAGTCTAGTGGTTAAGACGGAGGTAAAGTGGACAATAGGTCACAGGTTCGAATCCCCCCTCCCCTCTATTTGTAATGCGACTATGTGCGCGCTTCAATTGACCAAAAAAAAAAAAACAAATTCAAAAAAATATTAGTTTTTTTTCAAATTTTTTGTCTTTACGAGATCTTCAAAATCATTGTTTTAGAATTCGTGTTAGTCCGTCAAAGTTTTTTTACCAGCTAAAATTTTATTCCGAATGAAGAGCTCCACTTACAACCAAATCGGGTCATTCGGGTCGCGTGCGGGTCGGGTTTCGGGTCATTTTCGGGTCTCGGGTAAGCCTTTTCGGTCATTCGAGTCTCACCCATTTTGCCAGGTCTACGTTACAAGTTCCGAAAATAGTGATTTTTTTTCCAAGTTAGTGTCTTTACAGGATCATTGGTTTGCAGAAAATAAAATACGTCGATTTATGAACTCGTAGCTAAAGAGCCTAAGAGTTATGACTAGTCAAATTTCTTCCCCAAAAAGGAGGAGTATAAGTGAAAATGAAATAGGTTAGGAGAATAGGGCTGGTCAAACGGCGGGTCGAGCCGGCGAGGCATATCTTCCGGAACCCAGAACCGGCCCGTGATACGGGACGGCTCGGTCTGGGAAAATGGTGAATCGTGGGGCGGGCTTATGGCAGGCTTAGGGGGCTTGGGCTTGGCTTGGGGACCCATAACCAGCCCGAGGTAAGGGGAGGGACGGGCCTGCATGCGGACCGGGTCAAAAGTGTCCAAATTGGCGGGTCACGTGAGAAAATTCGAAATCAATCAATACTATATATTAAATCCAGAAACCAAGGGACTTCAATGCAATTAAATAAATCTATACAAATTAATTATACTATATAGTTTGTAATTGCTAGCACCGTGTGATGGACCTGAACAAAGGACTTCAATGTAAATATGATATAATTTTGGTTAAAAGTATCAATACTATAATGATGCTTTGAGCCTTTGACGCATATTTATGGAAATTACATTGAAATATATATAATATAATATAAGTTAAATATGCAACTCATGGTAATTTTCCTAAATTTAATTTCCTTAAAATAAACATGCATCACTTATGCTATTAATCATTATAAAAATTTTAATTATTTTAATATAAACAAATATAATATAAGTATAAGTATATATTATATTTTGGGAAACTATTAAAAAGTAAATAAAGCAAGCTAAATTTCAAAAAAATATAATATTCCATAATTATTTAAGTCTAATTATTTTTTACTTAATTAATTTAATACATATATGTAATATATTTATTTCAAGTAGTGAGTGTAATAAAACTAACCTTGGATATAGTAATCACCCATTGGTTACTTAAATAGTAAAAGTAATTTTGTTAGTAGTGAAAAGAATTGTAGTAACATTGGATATAGTAATAGTATAATAGTAGTAATTACTCATTTGAATAGTCAAACTAACAATATTAGTAGCGAGCGAGAGTAGTGAGAGTAAGAGAATTAAGTAACAACGGGAGTAATGAAATTATCAATATTAATCTACAAGTAGTGAAACTAACAATAATTACGGCGGGAGTAGTGAAACTAGAAGTAGTAATAACGAATGTAATAAAATTAACAATTCTAAGAATAAAAGGAAGTATTTTACAAAAAAAAAGAACAAAAGGAAGTATACATTAAAAAAATTAGATAAGCAATCGATTTAAGTAAAATATTAATAGCGGGAGTAGTGAATTTGTCACATAATTTATTTTATTGTAAATTTAAGATATTCTGTATCATTGAAAAAATATATTAATGATAAATTTATGAGTTATAGAACTAATTGAAAATATATTTTAATGCTAAATAGAGGTAGCCCGGACGAAACCGGCACCCATACTAGTAAAAATAAATATTTGGTCGGGTAAAGTACTTTGTACTTTTGTACTTTGTAGTACTACTACCCGGAGGAAGTATCTTTCTTAGTTTCTTCTTATGTTTCTACCGGTATTCGACATTTCCACCCAAATTAGGTGTCCGAATCCAGGAAGGAGTATGATTTTACTAAAACAAAAAAAAAAACTTCGTATATAAATTCGCAAAGTACGCATGACTCAACTGTTAAAAATTACCAACTGAACTCAACTACTCAGTTCTGAGTTCTGACTGAATTTCTAACAACCTTAATCATTGATTTACCTGCCCCTCCTTGACAAAAACTTCAATCAAATAAGGTTAGTGTTTTTTCTTTTACAGTAATAATTTTCACAGTGTTTGTAAGCGTTTTATATTAATTTATTTGATGTATATAGCTATAATTAAATTAATTAGTGTATGTAAAACTTCAAAACTTTTCCATACTCGAGGGCGACTGCTCCTGCTAGTCCCGCATTCTGTTACTAAATTTCAAAGAATGAAAAAGTAGAATATAATATATAGGTGAAATAAAAGGTGAAGTAATTTTATTATTTGTGAAGGTTTCTATATTTTTTTTTTAATAATTTGCACCAAGTGTTTGTACGAGAGTTATTTTAATCTATTTTACGTATATTGTTTTATTCAATTATACTCGGTAGACGGTATATGCTTTGTTTTATATATGATGAACTTGTCTGAGTATGTGCTTGGTTTTATCCCAAAATCTCAGTTGGGACCATCATAAGCTTATTCTGGCCTTCTCCCATGCTACACGGTTCATTTAACGATAGTCATAATGACTACTCCGTATGTTGCAAGTTTAGCACAGTCTTAACCTCGACTAACTCAGGTTTTGTAATTAGCAAGTGCTTTAGAAATTTCATATACACCCTTCAAACAATTCCCAGGTGTACCTAAGAATTTTTCTGGTCGTTATGC
>JAGPOY010004680.1:0-11710 GCA_018983105.1 Silene uniflora | reverse complement strand
TAAGACCAAGAAAACGAAGAGAGTTGCACCGAGTAACATTCTTTTCCGGTCTGTAGGGCACATTTGTAAAAATATATTTACTACTGATTCAAGATATCTGACCACAGATTAAACAATGTTTGACTGATGTTTCTGGTGTATTATCTTTTCATTCAGGCTTCTTTTGTGGTTGCTCAATAGCACTTGTAATTGCCATTATTCTAATGGTGCGAGCAAGGAAAATTATGTCGAAAGGACCAGCAGTCCCCTCTTACATGGAGAACATGTTTGGACTTTACAGGCAAGCTATTTCGAAAAACAATTTATCATTCATCTGTTGTTAATAACTTCATGCTTATTAGTTTTCAGTTCTAAAATGGACAATTATCTTTGTTGCAGCTTATTCCTGTACGTAGTTCTTCATATGCTCATGTATGCTACAGACATATACCTATGGAAGCGATATCGAGTCAATTATGCATTCATATTCAGTTTCAAGCAAGGAACAGAATTAGGTTTTCGGGAAGTGTTTCTTGTAAGCAGTGGTCTTGCAGTTCTAGCTCTGGCTAGTTTCTTAGCAAATATCAACTTGATTATTGATATGACAACTCAAGCGCGAGACTCTGCAACTTTTGCCAAGATAATTCCTCTACTAGTGGCTTTGGTAACAAACCCTACATATCTACAATCTTTCCATTCCAATAAAAGATAAGGTTGCGCACATCCTACCCTGCCATAGGCAGACGCCTTTGAGCCATTAGGATAATATTTTTCTTCACTGTAACATGTTTTAATTTGTTTGAGACTGACATATATGATCATTGTCATGCAGGTGTTTCTCTGTATTGTTTTCTGTCCTTTCAACATCATATTTCGTTCCAGTCGATTTGTTCTCCTAAAATGTGTATTTCGCAGTATCTGCGCTCCCCTTTACGAGGTAATAGACACAATGTTTGGCACTGATTTGACGGAGTCCACGTGTAAAGCACAAATTTGACGCATGGCTCGTCATAGACCCTGCAAAAACCCCAAAAAAACGAAGAAATAAATCTCCAATTCCGAAAAATCGGGTGAACGAATAAAATAATGGGGATACGCAACCGTCTTAAGTGTTCAAATCCTTTCGCAAGTCACAACCTCATTTTGTTTCCACATTTCTTTTAATCGGTTAGTGTATGAGGCAATGTAAATAATACTGTAGCAAGTTTTACAGTCGTTGATCAAGCCACAACTAGCCATTAGCTACACCCATTCATCACGGCAAGAAATCACAGCAAATCGCAAGATATCATCCCTTTACATAACCGTATATATTATAGCTGTTATATTATTTGCTACCGTAAATAGTTCGATCTCTTACAAGTATTAAGTATATATATCCTGTCCATATGCATTGTAAAGACAAGTGATTCAATTTAATAAACGTATGTTAATCTTTGCATCCCAATGACAACATCGTTGAAACCAAACCTCCATCTTCATATCAAATTGCACGTCGAAAATGCCAGCATTGTAAAGACTTGAGTACGAGTACTACACTAGTTTCGTTACCTCACAGCTTTCCACATGGAGTCGTGATTTACAACCTCCTCTACTAACCCTGGCATCCAATGTAGTTTCAATATCCAGTATGTTGTAATTATTCTGAAACATTTCTATAATATTACTTGGGACTTTGCCTGTGATTAGAAACTACGTTCTCATTACGCATCATTTCAAACACATTAATTTGCATCAATCAGGAATAAGCTAATATCATACTCTATACGCAGGATATGAAGTTCAGTATTGTTGAAGTCACGAATCTCATTATTAAATTGTGTGAGACCATCTAGTTCCTTAAGATATTTGACGGCAACTTCTGTAGAGCTTGATAATAAGCGACCGTAATAAACTACCCCACAAGCACCTTTACCAAGTTCAGTTGCAAAATTGTCAGTTATTTGCTTCACCTCAGAGAAGGAAAACTTCCTCAATCCAACTGCACCAGGACGATAGTGTACTTTCTTATCTACATGGGAAAAAATGGAAAAGGAAGGAAGAATATGTTCTGATCAGAAGCTTACGAATAAGTATGCAAACTGTCGACTAGATAAGATTAGAAATGCTAGTACTGCTATAACGACGACAATTATACCCAAGTGCCTTAGTGGCTCCTGCAAATGACGTGATAAGAGGCTCTTCCAAATAATTGATATTTCGCAATAAAATCAAAAAAGCAGTATCATTTTAAAGAGAGATAGTTTGCTTTATTCCATCATAATCCAAAACCAAAGAATAACGAATCCTTTGCTTCATTAGAAACGGAAACAGGTTATGATCAGACTTCTGTTGTGAAATTAACATATAAGTTACAAATGATATCCAATGACATCATATCTAATGAGACAACTTGGAAGATATACACCGGTATTAGCCCATGTACTATTCCTTGCCCTGATAGAGATAGCAGCCCTCAGACAGCTGTGACACGGACGGCCAATAATATCTGGAGTGCACTGAGCAAGGACCTGCAACATTTTAGATGAGGTGAGGTTGACTTGTTTTATGGAAAAGCCTTCCAGGGTTCCCTTACAGTAAGCAGACTGATTTACGACAGCATCCATTGTGCTATCAAAGATCTGCTCATACAAATCAAGATGATATTTGGTCACAATACCAGTATCATTGTAGTATAGTTCATAAGGAGTTTGTTCGTCAATGGAGAAAATACTTCGGTTGGCATATCTTAACGTAAATTCCTCAAACCAGACAATCCCTTCTTTACAGGATTTACAGGCATCTGTTATTTTCAAGGCAGCTAACTGTACGCAAGCCCGACAAGTTCTCCCATTTACATTCCCCCTACAATAAAAAAAGAGCGTAGACTCGGTCACTGTATGTGCCATTAGTGTAGTTTGAGTAGCCGAAAACATGTGCATCAATATTGAACCGAGTGAAAACTGAAAAGGGCATGATTCAGATTTGCTTTAAACGCGGTGCCTGAAGTATAAGTTGTTCTGTTGGCAGTAGTGGTTAATGTAGTGAGGTTCTTCCAGCATAGTTGTAGCAATCACAGATGATTTTAGCAGGAGAGGAATGAGTATCAGAAGCACCATTTTTGTGATTAACCAAAGCGACAACAATGTCGTCATATGGTAGAGAATTTGGTGTAATTGCTTATACAGAACAAATGCTTCAAATGATTTGCATGCTTATACAGAATTACATTTTCAGAATGAAGCAAGTCAAGCAACCACAGTTGGTCATTGAATCATTACAATATTACAAATTCTCAGTGACCCGTCACAAGAGAGACCAGCTGTTGCAAACTTGCAATATTAGTATACTACTCTTTGTCGGAAATCAACAAGGATTTTGAGTTTATTTATATGATTATATATCCTACAGAGTAATATTCTAATTTGCTACTTGTTCACATAAACACCAACTGTTGAAGTCGGTCCTAAAGCTTGACTGCCCAAAATTTAAGGTACTCGCAATGTTCTTTTATTTTCATCTTTATTTTTATCAGGCTTAAAAAGGTTTTATCAGATTGTTTTAAACAAGAATTAAGAATAAGTTTACATAAAAATGTTCGATTCGTGGTCCAAATTGTACTACCTAGAAAGTTGACCGAAATATTAATCATTGAGGAAGAGTATAAAATAAATTTTTTTGGTGCAAAAGAGGGGCAAGCCCCGAAAACTAAATAGGTACTACAAGGGAGTTGGCAACTCCCAAAATATCTTCGCGCAAGATAGTGCGAAGATCAGCCGACGGGTACTCAACATAAGAAATAGTAGTGCTAGATCCTACTCCTTGGTTTGCTAACCAATCTGCAGCTCTGTTAGCTTCTCTGTAGCAATGTTTCAGCTCCACCCTCCAACTAGTGTCGACAATGAGGTCTTTGCATTTTTTTACCAGCGACCGCAAATTGTTGCTTAACAATTGTTCTTCCTGAATAAGACTAATGCAAGGTTGATTATCCATATTAATAAGAAGCTTATCAATATGAAGTACCCGTGCTCTCTCCATCCCTGCGACAAGAGCAGTCAGTTCTGCTTTCATAGATGTGCAAACACCACAAGAGAAGTAATACGCGTCGACAAAGTTTCCAGTTTCATCCCGAATAAGGCCTCCGCAGCCTGCCGGACCCGGGTTACCCTTCGAGGCACCATCAGTATTTAGGATAAACCAACCATGAGGTGGAGGATACCACCTAATGTACACCTCGCTTCTACCATGTCCTGGCTATGGAATAAATAATGAAAAGCGATCGAAAGCTTTTTTTGATGTTGCAAAATGTCGAAAAAGAAAAGCTTTAGGGTCGATAGGGTTGTCTTCATCATGCCCGAACACAATATTATTACGCCACCTCCAAATCCACCAACAAGTGATAGCGAACACATCGACCAATCTTCCGATGTATTTGGAATACTATTACTTGCATTATAAAGAAGCCAATCAGAGTAAGAAGAGTTGTAAAAATAATTGTGGGAGACTAAGCTGGTAACCTGACTCCAAATGTGACGCGATATCGGGCACAAGCGGAGGAGATGATCGGTAGTTTCCTCTTCACTGTGACAGCTTGGGCAAATAGGATCATCACCCATTCCACGACGAACTCGATTAACATTATGCATTAACCGTCCATGTGTTGCTAACCATAAAAACATACGAATGCGCTGCTGGACCGGTAGTTTCCAAACTACTCTCCACATGGGCGAGTCAGGTTCATCACTTAGGTCCGGTGTTTTAATTATTGCAAGAGCTGATCTAATAGAGAACTTACCCGAAGTCGTGCCTTTCCAATACACCGTATCCTCGAGGCTCGAATCTGGTTCAAGCGAAAATCCAGCAATTTTCAGTAATTCAATTTGAGGAAGATAATTAGAAAAAAGATCTCATTTCCATCCTGTCTCTTCGTCCCACATTTCGCTAACTGTCGCTCCCAGAATATTATAAAATAATGAGACTACCTTCAGTAATCCAGGAAGAGTATAAAATAATGAGACTACCTCCAATCCGCCATGTTACTTTGTGTAATAGTTTAGTTATTGTTTGCTTGACCCTTTTGTAATAGTTTACATCCAGATTTTATATTTTGAGCGCTTTTAATTAACAACAAAGTCGTTGTAGTATAGTGGTAAGTATTCCCGCCTGTCATGCGGGTGACCCGTTTTGGATCCCCGGCAATGGCGTTTTAATTTTCTTTTGTATCCCACAAATTAGATTACTACGAGTACTTTTTTGAGTGAAAGTTATCACTGCCAAGTGCGGACTGCGGAGTAATGGGTATGGGGCTTCTCATCCCTTGACTCAATTTGTAATCGTATCTCAGTTGAATCCAAACACGATGTACTAATACTTGGTTTACATTTATTCTATTTATATTGTACTCGTTTAATTTTACTGACATGTCGATTTTGACAAATATCTTCTCACTATATACGAAGTACTAATTATAAGACACAAGGTTTATGCGAGAATGAATTGTATTTCTGAATGAATAATTACAAGGTATTTATAGGAGAGCTATACACTTATTTAAGGATAGGAGCCTATACAAAGATGCTAAATGATTCACATATTATGCTATTGCTATAATTACAATATATGACTTGATTGAGGGGATATTGAGGATTGGCTTTGATATTATGAGATACTGTTAATACGCCCCCTCAAGTTGGACGTCCATGTGGTAAGGCCAAGCTTGTCTCGTAAGGTATGAAATGGAATCTTGTGCAGCGGCTTGGTGAGAATGTCATCTAGTTGCTCTTTGCTTGACACATGAGATATGCGTATTTGGCCCAGTTGAAGTTGTTGCTTGACAAAGTGAAAGGAGATGGCCATGTGCTTCATCCTAGAGTGGAAAACAGGGTTCTTTGCGTAGAGCGTGGCTGATATATTGTCACAAAAGATAGCTGGTGGTTTGGTCATAGTGATGTGGAGTTCGGAGAGAAGATTGCGAAGCCAAAGAGTTTCGATGGTAACTGATGCAACAGCGCGAAATTCTGCTTCTGTGGTTGATAAGGCAATGCCTTTTTGCTTCTTGGAGGACCATGATATGGGATTGCGGCCGAGGTAAACAATGTAGCCTGTAGTCGAGAAGTAGTTGTCTTTGTCACCACCAAAGTCTGCGTCACAGAAGCCATGGAGACAAAGGGGAGTTGTTTTGTAAAGTTGAATGCCATGGGCTTGCGTACCCTGAAGGTAGCGAAGAAGGCGTTTTAAGGCAGTCCAGTGGGTGGTAGTTGGTTGATGAAGAAATTGAGCAAGACGGTTAGTGGTGAATGCAATATCAGGGCGGGTGAGAGAGAGATATTGTAAACTTCCTACAATAGCTCGATAGTTAGAGTGATCGTGAATAGGTTTGTTGTCTTCCCGGATAAGAGGTGGTGATGTTGATATGGGTGTGGTATTGGGTTTGGCTTCGGCCATGTTGTATTTTGTAAGGAGGTCATGAATGTACTTGATTGACTAAGATGGAGTCCTTGAGCATTGGGAGTGACTTCAATGCCAAGGAAGTAGGATAATGGTCCAAGGTCTTTGAGAGAGAAACGATTTGAGAGATTGGTGATGAAGGTTTGTACTTGGGTTGAGTCAGGTCCGGTGATGATAATGTCATCAACATTAATTAGCATATACAGTTTGGTTGTTTTGGTTTGAAAAATAAATAGTGAGGGGTCAGAGATAGATTGAGTGAAACCAGTGGTAGTAAGATATGTTTTAAGCTCGGTGTACCAAGCTCGAGGAGCTTGTTTAAGTCCGTAGATTGCTTTGTGCAATTTGCAAACAAAATCAGGTTTGGTATGATCAATAAAACCTGGTGGTTGCGTCATGAATACATTGTCCGTTAGAGTTCCTTGGAGGAAGGCATTGTTGACATCAAGTTGACGCAGGGGCCAGTTCATGGTCACGGCTAAAGATAGGAGTAAGCGAACGGTTGTGGTTTTGATGACGGCACTGAAGGTTTCTGTATAGTCAATACCCGGACGTTGATGGAAACCTTTTGCAACAAGGCGGGCTTTATGTTGTTTAAGTGTTCCATCGGGATTGAATTTGTTGCGATACATCCATTTACATCCTATAACGTTTTGAGCGAAAGAGCGTGGAACTAATGTCCAAGTGGAGTTGCGTGTGAGAGCATCGTATTCATCCTGCATGGCTTGACGCCAAGGAGGAAGAACAAGAGCTTGTTTGACGGTATTAGGGAGGTTCGTGGTTGAGACAGGGAGAAGAGCAAGTTGTGCATATTTCTGGTTCGGTTTTCGAATGTTGTTGGCAAGACGTGTGGTGACAGGTTTGGCAGGAGCAGGAGGAGCTTTGGGACGAGAGGATTGTGGGATAGTGGCAGTGGGTGGCTGATCAGGTGGTGAGCTGGCCGTGGCTGTGGAGGGTTGATCCACGGGTGATGCATGGGAGGTTGGCGAGGGTGAGGCGGAAGCTGGTTGAGGGTTGGGCCTGGTGGGAGGTCGTCGAGAGTAGACGAACTGAAGTGGTGGTTTCGGTGGAGGGGGTGGAGGAGATGTGGTTGACAGTGGTGGTGGTAAGGGAGGAGAAGACTGAGATAGGATAGAAAGAGACATGGCGACCCATTCATCAGGAGATGGAGATGGTAAGGTTTCGTTGGATATTGTGGCAAATGGGTATATATCATCAAAAAATTTTACATGGCGTGAGGTGTATATACAATGAGTTTTTGGATCAAGACAGTGAAAGGCATTTTGAGTGGTGGAATAGCCAACGAAGACACATGGAATGGAGCGGTTTTCAAGCTTGTGTTTGGTGTATGGTCTTAGCCAAGGATAGCAAAGACAACCAAAATTATGGAGATTGGTATAAGCGGGTTGTTTATTGTGAATGGTGAAGTACGGAGAGTTACCATTGAGAGACCTGGTGGGTAGGCGATTAATAAGGTACGTCGCAGTGCTAAAGGCAAAGGGCCAGTATTTAGCAGGAAGGTGTGCGTGGTTGAGAAGGGCAAGGCCCGTTTCAACAATGTGAGGGTGTCGCCTCTCGGCATATCCATTGTGTTCGGGAGTATGCGGAGGGGAGGTAGAATGAGAGATACCGTTATCAAGTAGCGTGGTGTTTAATTTAATATACTCGCCTCCATTGTCGGAGAATAAATGTTTAATAGTTTTATTAAGTCTTTTTTCAACAAGCGCTTTAAATTGTGAAAATAGATGAGTTGTGTCGGATTTTCTTTTTAATGGATACAACCAAATATATTTACTATAATGATCGACAAATATGATATAGTACTTGTAGTGATCAAATGACGGTATTGGACTTGTCCAAAGGTCCGAAAACAAAAGTTCCAGTGGTTCAGTAGAGTTAAACGTAGAAGAAGAGAAGGGCAATTTCTTGCTTTTTGCAATTTGACAGAATTCACAGTGCACATAATCAGAAACAGAAATAGGTAAATTTTTATTGATAATCTTGATTACATCATAGGTTGGATGGCCTAACTTATGATGCCAAGACAAAGAAGCGGTCCCTTTGGCGGCAGCATTGACGGTTGGTTGTGAAGGGCACCACTCATAAACACCATCTTTAACTTGGCCCCGGAGAAGAATGGTTCCCGTCGCCATCGCCTTAATAACAAAACAGTCATGAGAGAAAATAACATAAGCATGGTTATCACGACATAGTTGAGAAATTGAAATTATATTTCTCGAAATTTGTTGTACATGAAGAACGTTGTTGAATTTTAGCGAGTTTAGAGTAAAATTACCGGTGTTAGCAATGGGTATGGCAGAACCGTCTCCTATGATGAGTTCATCGAGACCATTGTAGGGCGAGTGGAAGGCGAGAGTATCCAGGTCGTGCGTCACATGGTGATTGGCGCCACTGTCCAGGAGGAAATTAGGGTTTGGGTATGCGGGTGCGGTACTGGCAGTAAGGGTGTGGGCTTGAGGTGCGTGGGATGCGTTGGGTTGCTGGCGGTTGTTGGTGGGAGCAGGAAACACAATGTGTGGAAATAACCTCCTGAATAAGGGGCAATTGGCAATGACATGGCCGACTTCACGGCACCATTGACAACGACCTTTGAAGGGTCGAGGGGTCTGGGTGGTTGCAGATTGGTTGGGAGCAGTGTACTGCTGGTTTTGAGCCGGTTGAGAGGAGGGTCGATATTGGCCACGATTCTGGTTGTGGCTTCTATAAGCGGGGTTGGCAGAAGGATTAAAAAGGTTGGAGGTGGGTTGGTGCTTAAGAAGCAATTCGTGCTAAAGGAGTTTGTCGTGTAAAGCTTCGAACGAGATGGGTGTGTCTCGAGCTCTAACGGTGTCAATAACTGGTTTGAAGAGTTCGTAATCAAGGCCATTTAGAACCTTTGAAACAACATCTTCAGGATCTAATATTTTGCCCATTAGAGCAAGTTGATCCACACAGGTTTTGATAGAATGAACATAGTCGGTTATGGTTTGATCCGTGGTTTTAATTATCGAATCAAGTCTCGCTTTGAGTTGTTGTATATGAATACGCGATGGGTTTGCGTAGGTGTGTGCGAGGATTTCCCAAGCCTCTTGTGCAGTCTTTGCCCGTACAATTAGTGTTTGCAGGGCGGAGGTGATGGTGCCCATAAGCGCACCTAGGATAAGCCCGTCTTGCTTGAGCCAAGACAAATGGGCAGGGTTGGGGACCTCCTGTTTTGCGTCATTGACGATGGTAGGAGGAGGGGCCTGGTTGGAGCCATCGATGAACCCGAGAAGGCTAAGGCCGAATAGAATGTTGGTGAGTTGAAACCGCCATGAGATGTAGTTAAGCGGTGTCAACTTGACAACGTGTGTGAGGTTGGGAGCCATTAGAGGCTGTTCAGAGTTGTGGGGGTTGTTGATGATGGTGTCAGGCTGGTTGTTTGTCATTGTGACAGATGAATGAGTGATTGGGTGAGAGTGGCGTTTGAAGGAGCAACGTTTAGGTCTGAGATAGTCGGATCGTAATTGACTCGTAGATACCATATAAGACACAAGGTTTATGTGAGAATGAATTGTATTTCTGAATAAATAATTACAAGGTATTTATAGGAGAGCTATACACTTATTTAAGGATAGGAGCCTATACAAAGATGCTAAATGATTCACATATTATGCTATTGCTATAATTACAATATATGACTTGATTGAGGGGATATTGAGGATTGACTTTGATATTATGAGATACTGTTCATACTAATCATATTAGTGTTACCGCTAACATGGTCAAATGAAAGTACTTGCTGTAGCAAACCAAAAAAGTTTTACATCTGTCTGTGTATAGACTCGGAGCTTGTTCGGATATCATATACATTTACCATTAGACTAGATGCAACAGCCTGGTGTTTGATCACTTCATCCTATTCTAATGCCTCAAATACCTTTCACTGATCCGTCTGAAGTCTAAGTCATATGAATACTATGAAAGCGATAGTTGGAGAGTCTTACATAATATAACAAATCTCCTATTAGACGATCTAATAATAATCGAGATACTTAAATGGTGGTGGGCTCTAAAGAAAATGAACTTCGATTTCGATGCCGCCGGCGAAATTTGATTCCTCCAAATGAATGAACTTGAGGAGTTGAGGTTAGAGGCATATGAAAGCTCAAGGATCTACAAGGATTAAACAAAGAAATGACATGATGCAAAGGTACTCAAGAAGGATGTTGGTGTGGGAGACCTTGTACTCCTTTTCAACTCAAGAGTCAAGGTGTTCGCGGATAAGCTAAGATCTCGGTGGTCGGGACCCTTTAAGGTCAAGCTCGGGCTCGGCTCGACTTGGCTCGTTGACACCCCTACTCCCGACAGATGTGATCCACAAAGGTGGGATTTTAGCTCCCATATGTCCTCTCTCTCCTTAAACAAAAAGTCTTGCTGAAGACGGGTCGAATCTTGCAACGGGTAATTTGTGAGAGGAAATGGGTAGAATGGACAAGGTGGACACCCCCTATGTGCTCTCCCACTCACATTTGATGAGTATTTTGTGAGAGAAAATAGTATCCGTTTTCATTTATGACGGATATGGTGTTTCTTCAATGAAATTTTGTGCTCCTTAAATGGAGAGCCCTATTATTACACATACTTTTCCATCATATGAGATTCCTCTATTCTTAGGAGAGGTCTCCAAAGAAAAAGCAAGACAATTTGTTTTGCTTTTAGTGAGGTTACCAAAATTTCGAGTGTAAAATTACTATTGTTGGAGCCCCCATTATTGAGTAGATGTTTATGTAAATTGGAAGGGTAAATGGAAAAAAAATAGTGGAAAAGAAGGTGGACAAATAAGAAAATGAAAAAGAAACGGTTAATTCACGCGATATCCTTAAACTTTGCCATTTTGCACGAAATACACAAATTTTTGATTCGGAAAACTTAAATTAGCCATAGCTCGTTTTTATGAACTCAGAAAGTGAGGATTTTTTTTGTTCAAATCGATTATCTTTCCGAGATCTACGATTTGGAAAAAAAAGTTTGACAAGTTTGAAACTCGTGACCAATAGATATGATTACTTAAAGTTTATTAGGTCTGATGGGGCATATTCTGCACCGGCTGACCGAGTCAGCATCTTGACCAAAGTCAATGCTCACTGACCTCAAGTCACACAGCATTGGACTACTTGACCCTCTCGGCCTGGCAACCAGCCAGCCGAGAGGCTCTCTCGGCCTGACATCAAGCCAGCCGAGGGACGCATACGGCCTCGGTGCTCACTGACCTCAAGTCACACAGCACTGAGATACTTGGGTCTCGGCCTGGCAACCAGCCAGC
>JAGPOY010004679.1:1652-13362 GCA_018983105.1 Silene uniflora | reverse complement strand
TGACGCAGAAAGATATTATCAAATACATCGGTTAAAGAAAATAACTGATGTATTTGATCAAATACGTCAGTTTTGCACATAACTGACGCAATTATTACGTCGGTTTATTGATAGAACTGACGCAAATGGCTTAACTAAAGGCAAAAAATGCATTCCCGCCAAAAATAAGTACCTTTTACGTCGTGTTTTATAGAACCGACGTAATTCAGGTGACGCAATAAGGCTTTTTTCTACTAGTGAATAGAACATGGCCTTACTTCAGTTCAATTCACTTCACTTCAGCTCCATTTAGTTAAGTTCAGTCAACTCCATTAATTTCAGTTCAGCTCTTTCAGCCGAAAAGAACATGGTCTAAGAGTAATAAACTGGGTATATATTATATGAAATTATTTACTAATAAAAATGAACAAAGTCTACGTTAAAATGATCGAGTACGTTCATTACGAAAAGATATACTTAATGACAATTAATGCAAGAGTCACTCTAAATCGTGCAGCAGGATTAGTAATAAAAATAAAATGTCACAAAAAATCACATAAAAAGGTAGGAAATGTAATTTTTAGCAGTTTAGTGAAATACCATCTCTTACCCTGCTTTTTTGGTATTATTAATCTCTTCAACTTTTTATTTGAACTAGTTAATTATCTTAATAATTAACCTTAATATTTAAAATATCGATTGATGCATATGTAATTGAATTTAATTGCTTTAATATTTTAAATATTGATTGATGCTTTACCCGTGCTGAAAAATGAAAAATCCAAATTTTTAGTTAAATTTTTGAACTTTTTTTAAGTTTACTTTATGACATTACCCCGTTCACCCATACTGAAATTTTTCGCTCCCCAACTACCTCCACCACTGTGTAGATACAATCAAGTTACTTTACAAATCAATTAAGCTAGTACCTTATTTACTAAATGAAGTATATAATTCAAAATGGTTTTGTGAGTTTTTCTATAATTATGGGTGTTGCACGTAGGATGCTTAAAATTTTGAGGTAAGAAATGAAGCAACAAATCCCGCTTATACTAAAAGAATAAGAAATCTCTAAAATTTTCCCGCCTAAGTGAATTTGGCAATAATTGGGCTTTCATTATATCATATTTGTAATTGGGTTATTATTATATCAAATCTTTAATTGGGCTTTTTCATTCATTATATTATATCTACAACTCAATTATACTAACATTTACCTTTTCCACCGATTAATACAAAACACTAATAATAATAATTTTTACAATTAAATTTCAAATTCACTTAAATATTAGTTGTATAATTATTATATTCTTTAATATTTCTATCTAAAAACCGTGCATTCGCGTGAGATCTATACTAGTTAAGTACTTAAGTATTACGGAGTACTGCCATTAGTAATTGTTTTTGTTCCTTGTCTAATTATGTAGAGAACATCAATTAATGGTCGTCATTAATTATATGATCATCCACATCAATGATAGTATAATTTAATTAAGATAGGTTAAGAAAATACCCATCAATTTCATTCCTTTGCGGTCCACGTTTAGCGTAATGACTACCAAGTGCGACATAAAATCTGAGTTTGATAATTGCATGTTAAAGTGGAGCTTTAAATATGCCATAATAACCATACTTAAGTAGTAATAACATTATGTTTAGAACATAATAATGTTCTTATTTTAGATGATATCTTAAACATTTGTTCTTCTTTTCGAGCTATTAGTTGGTCATATTCATAATGAGGTAGCTCATGCTCTTGAGCATATTTTACCGTAGCTGTAGGGAAAACTGTTTGATCGGGAAGTTACCCGAGGTTGTTGATTGTCTTGTTAGTTAATTTAATGAAAATACCCCTTTGGGTTTCAAAGTAATAATAACAATAATGTCTAAAACGTAAGTTTATTAATTACATGTGAAATATTTTCCCAATCTCCGGCGTTTTGGCTAGTGTTATTCTTTGTCATGCACGTATACAAATTCTTATGTTTTCCCCTAGCCAAAATTGTCTCTATTTCCTAAAAAGAAATGGAGAGTCCATTTCCTTTCAACGGACGAGATTGTATTCTGTCAACATCGAACGGTTCACGATTTATGCATAAAAATAAAGGATTAATAGAGTATAGATGGGATAATATTATTAAATGGGTTTCTGAGAGGAAATGGAGAGAGAAGAAATGGAGAAAATCCTAATTGGTTTTCCCCCATATAAAAATTGATTGTAGTAATTAAACTATTACTACTCCCGCCATCTCAAAACTAGACTTAAGCCGAGTGACTGACGAAAGTAATAACGTGGTGGCTACTAATTTTGAGAAACTTGACAACAGAGTAATGATAGAGACGACCCATTATATATGTAATACCCCGTTCCTTAAGGACCCTTTGACGACCCGTTGACCACGAGACACCTTTGGGAGGACTTGTCAAAGGATAGTGTCGGGTGTGCATATATGTATATAGACAAGTGTTAGAACCCAACGTCACAGTTGTAACTCGGCCGAATTGCCAGGGCTCGGCCGAGCTTACATTATTCGGCCAAGTAGTCATTGACTCGACCGAGTGCACCGTCGTCAGCACGACACCTTACAACTAAATGATTCGACGATAGATCATTTTATTCATTTCCACATCTAAACTTTTATAAACCTTATCTCCCTCTATCATGCCTTCTCCTTCCTATCTAAACCTTATGATCCCCATCATCCAACACCTAAAGTAAGACCTCGCGCGAGATCGCATCGGGACAAGGATAATGCTATGTGTCAAGGTAAGTCTTTTAGTTGAGTCTTTCCTTTGATTCAGTAGGATGGTAGAGATGATGTAGTAAACATGCGTGCCCGTCGTTGTAGGATCTTGTGTGATGAGACCGAAGGGATACTAGGGATACGTGTTTATGTGCTTATGCGGCTGCTTGATGGAATAGCTTAAATGTAGGTTTTCCTACTCAGTTCATGATGTAATCGTATGGGTTTATCTTATTGTGTTATAAGTCAGTAATCGTTGTGATGTGATTCGACGGTATCGGCTGAAAGGTTGTGGTATATGTTCCGGCTGAGTGAGCCAACATCGGGAGATGGTTTCACGCCCCTCGATCGTTCCTTGTGACTCTTCCGTCACAAGGAGGATGTGCATATTTAGACTTGGGTCTTCGCTTATTCCCATAAGCAGCCGAGGTGACAAGGCTGCAGTCACTGGTTGAGGAATATTGGCCGAAACGGCTGGCTTACTGATGCATTCGGTGACGTTACGATTGGTATACCATAGTGGCTGTGGTTATATGAACTTGCTATCTCTTGTGTACTATTTACAGTTGACTGACCCCGTTTGTTATTGTCTTTGACCTGCTGTGATCCATTGGGGAATGGGAGCAGTTGGTTATCAGGTTATATCTATGATTGCTTCTGGGAGTTGGGACAGTCGGAGTCATGACAGATCATGTAGCTGAGCTGAGTAGAGTCTGTGTCTGTTTGTAGCTGAGTTGTTCTTTCTTTTGTAGTTGGATAGTTGTTGTAACGATGTAAGTCTAAACGATGTAATAAAGTGTCCTTATTGTTTATTTGATCTTCACTTCCTCGGGCAACCGAGATGGTGACACCCTTACCCAACAGGGAAGGTCCTTGTTAAGGCTCATTGCTGGTTGGGGATGTTACAATATATATGTTAATATGTGTGTTTTACTTCGCAATATAATAACCACGTGAGTTATTCAAATATTAAAAGTCATCTCTCCGTATGGAAAAAACCTCAAATACGCCTTATACGGTTGTAAACTCAATACATAGTCATCTCTATATTATTTCCAGTCCTCTCCATCAACCCTCCCATAAAAATATCTTTGAAATCTTATCATCATGTGCATGTTTCAAATATTCTTTACACCTTGAAAACATTTATTATATCGATAAAAAAATATCAGATACTTCGTACGATTCAAACGGTATCTACTCCGTAGATTATGAATTAAATTTTCATTTCAATTGCTTAATAATCTAAAAAACTATATTCCTTAAATCCGAATTCCACAAGGTTCGTAAACTTTTTTAAGTTCCTTATTGCTACTTCAAGAACTTGGTCCATCTCTTATTATACTTAAGCCCACGATCCTATATACAAATAAAATTAGTATAAAAACTATAAAATATTCTATTCCTGTTTTGAAAAAAAAAACCACATAAATTTAAAAACATACGGAGAAGAATTTAGAAACACACTATTTAATATTTTCCCGAAGGTTCAGTTTCGCTTCCTTTTAGTACATGCCTTGATATGAAATGAAAAAGAAAAGAGTTATTCTACATGGTAACCTCGAACTTTTTCAGATCCCACGTGGTTACCCTGCAAATCAGAAAACAAATATGGTAACCCTGTGGTACACACTACTACAAATACAGGCAATAACAACGCCCCATTAACAACGCATATTGACGCATTATATGTAATACCGTTGTTAATCAGGTTAGTGTATTTTGGCGCAATTTTGTGAAAAGTAATAACGGTTATTTCTTTATAACCGTTGTTATTAGTAATCACAACGGGTTTCATTTAAGAACCGTTGTTAATAGTTGAAAAGTAATAACAACGGTTATTACTTTAAAACCCTTGTTATTACTTTTAACAACGGTTTTTTTGCATATAACCGTTGTTATTACTTTTAACAACGATTTTTTACATATAACCCTTGTTATTACTTTTAACAACGGTTTTTTACATATAACCGTTGTTATTACTTTTAACAACGGTTTTTTACATATAACCGTTGTTATTACTTTTAACAACGGTTTTTTTTATATATAACCGTTGTTATTACTTTTAACAACGTTTTTTTTTACATATAACCCTTGTTGTTACCTTCGCACCAAAATATTTTCACTGTGGGACAAATCGGATACCTTATAATTCTTTCCCTTTCTATTCTTTATTCATCTTCAACATTCACATCTTCATCTTCCTCACTTTAAAAAATCAGTCTGGATTACCTGTCCCATAAACTTGTCCCATTCCCAGTCCCACCAACCAAAAAATAACACCTGGCATAAAATAAAACAGATTAAAAACAAACCACGTGCTTGCTTCTCCATCTACCACTCCATCTTCTTCCTCCTCCCTCTCTCACATACTTATACGACAGAGTAGATGATCCCATGGTGGTGTGACGGTTGTCGCGCAGAATTACAGGTGGTTGTGCGGTGCGAGATTGGGGTTGGGCTCGAGATGGTGGAAGCGGTCGCGGTGGCGCAGTAGTGGCTGTGAGCGAGAAATGCTTCTGATTCCGATGTCGCGGTGGTGCTCTGACGAGTTCACTACCGAGGTCTCTCGATTCCAATTTCAATTTCTTCAACTTCACTGCAATTTTTCCAATTATCATTTAGAATAGAGAAGAAACACAACATTCATTATCTCTATTTAATCACCTAAAATTCCCCTTTAATAAGCAAACAATCCCAAAAACAAGGAGGTAATAAACAAATTAAAATTGTGTTATCATCAATTAGGATAAAATTAGACTTGAGAGAACGAAAAACTTGTGAAAGAAGGAAACAGAAGAGTTGAATTGTGGATTTGTAGCTATTGTTGTGCTGAAGCAATACTTAGGTTTTGATTATGAGTATTGAAATCTGGGACATGAGAGAAAGGGAGGAGGAAGAAGATGGACTGGTAGATGGGGAAGAAAGCACATGAGTTGTTTTATTTTCTGTTTTATTTTATGCTATGTGTTATTTTTTGGTTGGTGGGACAGGGAATGGGACAAGTTCATGGGATAGGTGATCCGAACTGCTAAAAAACAAAACCCCTCACACGATACTCACTCAAAACCCACCAAATCACCCTCCAAAACACTCAAAAATTCCCCCTAACTCAATCCCACATACTTATAACCCACTTTCCAACCTTTAAAACTACCAAAATAACTCAAAATCGACTTTTAGAAACCTAGGGTTCTAAAAATCCGGGAGCAAGAAATTGGTTTTTGGTTTGATTTCCGCCTTACTACATCGGATGTTAGGTATGAATTATACTAACCTACTTGATTTATTTGTCAACACAAATTCTTAATAATCGCACATCTATTTTAATTCCCATTTTAATTCTTCATTTTACACTATCAATTACCCTGTTAAATTTTACGGTTTTGTTTGATTTCATAAGGATCGTCTCATCTTTCAGAGTATCCATGAAGGGATTCAGATCTAGAGGTATTCTTTCTAACCCTAATTTCCTCGCCTATTTTTGATTTTAAAATCCCTAGTGCCTTGTTGAATTTTAGGATACGTTTAATATTTGAACTTCTTTTATCGTCGTGCATTACTCTTATCCTTGGAAATTTGTACATTGTAGTCTTGGAGTCTTGGGGGTAGTATGCTATAATATGCTCAACTGCAAAACTCTTTCAGAGGTGGACATGACGCTTCTGTGTATACTGTTGTTCGATTATAGATGATTAATTTCAGAGGTGCGTGAAATGGTGTGTATTCCTTCCTTTTCATGAAGATACTAACTTGTGACCTCTTAATTTCCCCATTTCAGCGGTAATATCTAGCATTGGGACTTTTATATATGCTCTTCTTTAGGTTAACATATTAAATTGACCTCTTCTTCAGAGAATTAATTGATAGCTTTTCTTTTGAGAAATTGATCATGCAGGTAGTAATCACTGCTGCTAGAGCAACTCTGGACGAAAGCCACTGCTTTTGGTTATCACTACTTTTTTTCACTAGAAATTATTTTGTTCATATATATTTTACATATAGTGCGCGCAAAGTTTTTAATTCAAACAAAACCCGTGAAATTTCTATGTTTTGTCTTTGGACTCGCAAGACTCAGAATCTTTTGTCTTTGGAATCAAACAAAACCCGTGAAATTTCTATGTTGTGCTACCTTACTTTCTTCTTTGAATCTTCTTACAAATTTTATTAAATTGTGATGGATAAATATTGTTTATGTTACTTCAGTTTCAATTGTTTGTGTTCACGACTTTTAGTTTTATGGCTAAAGATGCAATATGTGCTCATTTTTTTTTTTTTTGCTAAACTCGTGAAATGTCTATGTTGTGCTACCTCACTTTCTTCTTTTTGATATCTCCTTCATTTCAATTTCTACTCTATTCCTCGATTTTTGCTAGTAAACATTCATTTTAGGCTATTTGTAGGTTAGACTTTTGGTGATTTTCATATATTGCTTCAGGTATCTTCCTCCTTTGTTCTTCTTGCTTTCACCCACTTCTCATATCTACGTAGATTTCCCTTTTTTATTTACATCATCTTAACTTAAATGTATCATTGCAGATTAAATTTGAGAGCGTCAATTGAGGAGATGAAGGACGTTAATGAGGTGTAGGCTATCAACTATTTAGGAAATACGTAAAGTTGAGTAGTCTATTCACTAAGGTGTTATTGTTATGTTGGATGTGAAGCAGATCGATGTAAGTTTGTTGGAGTTGTATTGTTAAGTAGTTTATTCACTAAAATGTGTGTGTGTAGTATTGGAGATTTGGAGTTGTATGTAAGTCTCGGATGTAAATGGATGTTTGAATTGTGGTTATAAATATTTTGAGAAAATTGTTGTGCTAGTGCATAAAACTTTGCAGGTACTTAATTTTTGGTTAATCAATTTATAATGAGTTTTTGTTGTATGTAGATACTGCTGTTGTTGTTAATATATGATTTTGAATGCACTGATTTTGTAAATTTAAAAATAAATAAATAAATAAACATCACTAAAAACGGTTATATGCCACAAAACCGTTGTTAATACTACTTTTAACAACGGTTTTTAACGTATAACCGTTGTTATTACTTTTAACAACGGTTTTTCTAAATATAACCCTTGTTAATAGTAACTTTTAACAACGGTTTTTTCATATATAACCCTAGTTATCTATAATCTATAATCTGTAATCTATAATCTATAATCTATAATATATATTAAAAGGCTACCCAAAGACATGCAGATAAATCCACGTCAACCCCGAAAAAGCCATGTCAATTCCACGTATGACAAAAAAAGCCATGTCAATTCCACGTCCTCTAATTTATCCAACAAGGACTAATCTTTTTTTTTTCACGTGTTAAAGTGATACAAATAAGTACAAAAATATTAGTTGCAAATACAAAACAAAAAAAAAATCTAATACTCCCTCCAATCCAATCCAAACTCCCCACTCACCTTTTCAAGTCAACCTTGCTAAATTTTGACATCGATTATATTTAGTCAAATTTTTAAAATTTATGCGGAAAATTGACATATTTACGTTTGTTATAAAAAGACGTTTCGGAAAATTATAATTTCGACACAAAAAAGTAATATATAAATGAAGAAAAGCGTGGTCAAAGTGTCGTCTCGTAGACCGTGAAAAGTCAAATGGGTAGTTTGGATTGGATTGGAGGGAGTACTAAATTAATAAAAAAAATTTGGTCTCCTCTAAATTTGATTATCAATATTCATATTAATTTAACCATTAGTTATTTTATTTAATGAGATGGGCTTTTTGTGTACCCTCAACATTATTATACATTTTATTTATGTTATCATATTTATTTTATTTTTTATCTTTCCTTTCATTCAAAAAAACTAATTACAAAAATTTTCTTATATAAATATTGTAATAACCCTAATTTTCATTTTATTCAAAAAGCTGATAGGCAAAATATATACTCTTTCATTTTATGAAATTAATGTGGAAACTAAATGGATTATTTCAATTTTAATTTTTTTATGTTTTGGATCTATTTATAAAATATTATTAAAAGGTTATCCCAAAATGACAATTTAAAGCCACGTAAAAAATGTCAGATGTCAAAAATTTATTATGACAAGGCAAAAATATAATTGTGACATGACACTAATCTATACAATCTAAATTTACTAAATTAACCCTTTTATATATGCATAAATTGTATTAAAACGTCTAACAAAAATATCATTATTATCATCATTATCCTTAAATAAATTAACAGAACAAATATAAAAAATAAATTAATATAAACTTTTTATTTTCCACTTACATATTTGTTATGAATCTATCATATCTATGTAACATATATTTTTTTTTATTTAATGATAGTATGTTATGATAATTTTTAATCTTCCCTTCATTCACAAAATTTTTCTTCTTCCTCCAAATAAATTGTTCAAATTAATAGGGGAATTAATTACAAAAATGATCTTATAAAAATATCTCACTAATCCTAATTTTCATTTTTATTACAAAAATCGGTAGGTAAAAAATACATAGAGAACTAAATGTATTGTTTCTTATCCTTATTATGTTTTGAATTAATAGTTATAATCTAATTTAGTTATTATTTTGTGTTTGTTTTCAAATTGCAGGAGGGTGACATACTCACATATCAATAACATTACACGAAATTAGAAAACGATGGTAATGGATCTTCTTTACCCTTTTCTTTTGGGTTGAATACTCTTTCATTTTTTGACGCATTTTTACTTTTTCTATTATGGTGTGTAATATAAAATGATACGGAGGAGTACTTCATTATTTACTTTGAAGGATTTCTTTGATCAGAATTCAAATACACCAATATATATTATCTTCTAAATGAGAATATTTAAGAGGTAAGTAGTATGTTCTATTTTGATATTGTTTGGTTTTTTTAGCAAGTAAGATTAACTTTTTGATATATTACTTTGGATATTGTGCCTTTTATTATGTCATTCCATATCCTTATATGGTTTCTTATTTTGTCAGGTTCATATGTTTTAAGGTGTTCAAAGCTCACTTCCAAAATCACCAAAACCTCGACTCTTTAAGTAGTTTGTTAGCAAGTGTTTAGCAAATTTTGCTTACCACAATTGTAAAATTATCTTAACTTTTACTTTATTATTTATTTTGTCGGATTTTTGTTATGAGAATTCAAATACATTGATATATTGTCTTCTAATGGAGGAGATTTGAGATATAAGCATTATACATTTTTTATCTTGTCATGATTTTGATTTGCGTTTTTTAACAAGATTTGATATAGTACTCTAGATTGTTGTGCCTTTAATTATTTCATGTCATGTCTTTATATGGTTTTCTTATTTTGTCAGGTGTATATTATTTTGAGATGTTTGGTGAAAATGGTCACTTCCTAAATCACCAAACCCTCGACTACGTAATTTGTGTGATTTTTTAGCGACTAATCCTTTTGGTTGAACATTAAATCAATAAACGAAAACTTTTAGACTACTAGCTACTAAAGCGAGTTCGAGAATTAATGACAAAATTGTAATCCTTATTTTTTAATAATAATTTGTCTTATTGGAATTCCACTGTTCTTCGTATTTACTCTCGATAGCTTTTTTGGTATGTCGTTTTTAAATGCTATAAGATCCTTTTCTTTAGGTACGTTGTTAAAATTGTGACTTTTCTTTTATGCTAAATTTTTCCAATACTGTTAGTAATGTGAGATCCAACAAATTAAAGAGGAATCATTGCAATATAAACAAACTACTAGCTTAAAAACTATTTACTTCGTAACACAAATTATAGATATCAGACTTTTTATTTATGTTAAAAAAAATCATTTATTAGTGATAAATAAGATGTTTTTTTTTCACTATAGGACCGTCTCAATTATTATAATATTAATATAAGAAAATTTTTGTAATTAATTTTCACATTAATTCCAACAATTTATTATAGGGAAGAAAAAAAATTGCAAATGAAGGGATAGATACAAATTATGGTAACATAAATACAAAGTATAATAATGTTGAAAGAAAACAAAAAGGTCATTCAATTAAATAAAAGAAATAAAGGTTAAATAAATAGAGTAGTTTAATAACGAAGGAGAGGAAAATAAAAGGTTTGTTTTGTGGTTGCAACTAATGTTAAAAACAATTCTACTTATTTGTTAAAATTTTAAATAAATAAATAAATGTGTAATTTTTAAGTAGTTCGATTTTTGAATAATTAAGTTTAACAATTATCAAACAAAATATAGATATACAATTTTCAATCAATATTTATCATATGAAAGCAGTTAAAAAAAATTAGTATGAAAAATCTTAATCGATTCACTAACACGTTCAATTATGAAAACTTTAATTAAAATGTCAATTTTAATTATAAAATATAAAACTTAGATGTTATCTGTAGAGTCTTGGAATTTTTTAACTCATGAAAAATTTAATGTATATAATTAATTTAATTTAGATATAATGGTATTTTGGTAAGGAATTTTAAATTAGTATTATTATAATAGTTACATAAGAAATTTTTTGTAATTAATCTTTACATTAATTTCAACAATTTATTACATGGAAGAAAAAAATTTTGTTAATGAAGGTGATGATAAAAAATAAATTATGGTAACATAAATACAAAGTATAATAATATTAAAGGGAAATAAAAGGCCATCTTATTAATAAAAGAAATAAATGTTAAATAAGGCAGTTTAATAAAGGCCTTAATGATGATTATTATCACTGAAACAAATAATATCACAATATATTTAAATGATTTAAAGCTCAATTTTCCAAAGTATTACTCATATATGGTTGTATGTCCTGTATCTCAATTTTACTGTTCATTTCCTCCAAAAATTTATCCTAAAACTAACTCAAATTCTCATTTGTGACGGCCGATATCCGTCACAAGCTTGTAACGGGTCAAGTTAAACTCACATAGCTAGATAAGACAAATCATTTGATTGTTGTCTTATCTACCCATGTGGTTAACACTTGACTCGTCACAAGGTTGTGATGGATATTTCCGTCACAAAGGAGA